>JAJHUR010107257.1:0-54446 GCA_027495735.1 Lutjanus campechanus
GAGCGTGGTGCAGCAAGTGAGCGTAGTGCAGCTCTGCTGTATAAAAGCAGCCAGCCACAGCCAGAGTAACAGAGGACATGCTTGTGCAATGAAACAGGGAGGCTGCTCGCTCTGAGAGAAGAGTTTCAGCATAACTGCAGAATGAGGAAATACTTCAGGTGAAGAAGTGCGCTTACTTTGGTACAGCACAAGAGGACATCAAGAGCAATCTGGATTAATTCATTTCAAGTAGCTTCAGCTATGACAAATTGTCAAAGTGATCCTGATCATCTCCATGGATTTCTTATTCAAAAGGTAAGGTTGAACATCTCTCACGTAAAGGTAAATGCAAAGGACAAAAGGTATGCCTTGAGGCTATCATTCCAAAATTCAGTTGTTTTAAGTTAAAATGTTACTTTTGTTGAAAAAAACCCCCAACATTTTACAGTTTGGATTAATTGAAACCATTTGTGGTCAGAAGATATGCCCACAAATTTAGAGAAGGCTGTGATATAAACTACAAAAATGTAACTGTTTTAAAGGAAATGCTGCTGTATCAACACCACTATGTGCTTTTGTAACTTATTCATCAAGGTGTTTGTAACCATTTATTAATTAATTTATTAATTATCAAACTACATTTTCTGAATAATAAATAAATGTAATTAAAAGAGAGGTTACATTTTTTTAAAATTAAGAAAAGTAAATGACAAAAAAATTCAGGTTTGGGGGGAAAAAAGAGAGACAAAAGATAGAGAAGAGATAAAAGAAATGAATACATACAAAGAATTCGGCATAATTCGGTCATGATGTTTGATCAGTCATTGTTGGCTCTCAGAGAAGCCCAATATGTTTCTCTCCACTGATGATGATCAACAACAAGTCGTGGTTCCAGCTGTTCAAGTCTGATCTGTTCCAACACAAATACTATTGACCGTCTGACTGCCTTGCATGTTTGCATGTACTTGTTGACTTGTTGAGTGCTCTCATTACTGTTGCTGCTGAGTGGTAACAGTACTTTTAGAGGAATGTGTTCACTGTCAGCGGAGACTGTCAGAACTTGTTCAGACTTTCCGTGTTGCCGCGTGTGAAGTGAAGTGAAGTGAGGCTGTTTGCACCTAAACGTCAGGGGGGGCTGCGAACTTAGTTTAAACTCGGGTTAATTTGTCTTGAGCTGTTTTGCCTGCCTGTGACAGTAAATGAAATGGGGAAAAAATGAAATAACTTATTTCATGTTGTCCCCCAACACACTGTAAAAAGAAACAAGTTGAGACAACTCATAATTTCAAAGCACTAGATTCACTAGATTTTTCAAGTTTTGAATCTCTTAGTTTTGCAGACGTATCTTTTGTTGAGATAATTTACTTTTCTTCTTTAGATAAACTTAAATCTTTGAGTTTTTGTATTTCAAAAATTGTTCAGTGAACTGTGTGGTCGCAATAGAAAATATTAACTTATTAGCCATTATTCACTTTCACTTTACTCAACTCAACAATTTTTGAAATAAACAGTTATTTTGGGTTTCTACAACTTGAAGATTCAAGTTTATCTAAAGAAGAAAAGTAAATTATGTCAACAAAACACAGTTAAAACTAAAGTTAAAACTTATTTGGGCTCAGAACAAACAATTCTGTTGCAGTAAGTCACCTTGTAATTTTCAGTTTTCTCAACTTTGAAAACCTGTGAGGGTTTAAGTTATATTATTATTATATTATA
Organism: Lutjanus campechanus; assembly: GCA_027495735.1. NCBI lineage: Eukaryota > Metazoa > Chordata > Actinopteri > Lutjaniformes > Lutjanidae > Lutjanus > Lutjanus campechanus. The sequence continues at coordinate 1,696 of JAJHUR010107257.1, forward strand.
AGTTTTGTAATAATAGGGAAAGGGGGTGAGTCTTGGGATCTATTATTTTTTCACCCCCGATTTTATATTTTATTTTAGCCTTCCTTTGATACACCTGATACTTACTTAAACAGCTACATCATCATTCTATGACAGACCACCAGACATTATAACCTGCTGTCATCCCAGGTCATCAAACACCAATGTCACTGTGACACGTCTTGGCGGAGAATGAGCCCTCGCGGGTGATTCAGATTGCCGCCTTGGAAATACACGTGCGTTCAAAGAGTTCAAGTCTGTATTTGATCACGTGATAAGATGACACATTGTTGGTAAAATATACTGTATACACGCCTAATGGTGTGTGTGTGTCTGCTTCATGTAAGGGATAATGTACAGAGAGTGCGTCATTATTGCAAAATAAACCCTGGCGGGGTGGTGCAAAGCACAGGGATCTTAATTCACAAAATGAGATGAAAAATGAGAACGGGCTGGACATAAAACTCACTATGATGCCATCTGATTTCTTTAATTTTTATTTTTTTTAAATGGAAATCTGAGTGGGATAAAAAATATTAAAGGTGAAATCTGTACTATAATAAATCATAAAAAGATCATATGTCATGATGTCTGATGTTACAGATTTAACAGTTACAATAACTTGTGTAATTGTTTGTCCGCTTCATGTGAATGAGAGAATAAATAAATGTTTGCTGCATGAGTTTGTGTCTGTTAATGAGTCGTAAGAAATCATTAATACTATTTTAGAAGTTAGAGTCAGTTATAAACAGCTGATCAACTTACTGTGTAGGACTCATCATCACTTGTTGTTGTCAAATTGCAATGTTGCGCTCGTTTTGCACCCCTACAGTGTTCTTACAACCTGCCTAAGCTTTCCAGAGTTTGGGGAGGAGGGGGTGGGGGAAAACAACTCACCTCAATATAGACTGTATATTGAAAGTGGATTTCGACCTATTTAATATAGCCTACTGTCCATGGCTCCAACTTGCCATTTGGACTGCAGTACTCATTTTTTGATCGCACAGTTGTTACATATTGCTCCTTTAACACCACAAATATATTAAGGGTTAGAATTAGGATACACAATTTAAGAAGTTGTATCAGTTCATTTCTGTTGAGAGTGTTTTTAAGTGAACAGGAGGTTCCACAGAAAATAAAACTGTTTAAAAAAGAGAAACAAAAGATTCAAGCCCCCTCCCCATCCCACTAACTTTCACACAGTCCCTTATCAATCAGCATGCTGATCCAATCTCTTTTTCCTTCTCAGTATCTTCTCAACCAGTGGAACCACATCAGGCCCAGAGCCCAGCGGTGATGCTGGCGATGCAGCACTACAACTCCTCGGGCATTATTGCCCCCTTCCCCGTCTCTAACCACACCACCATGGTGCAGGAGCCTGAGGTGGAGGCTGTAGCACGTAATGTCACCCGTCTACCGAACAATCCCACATCTGCGGGCATCACCATGACTCTGGGCATCCTGTTCAATGTGGTGGCCCTCATCATCCTCGCCAAGGCTTACAACCGCTTCCGTCGGCGGTCGAAGGCCACTTTTCTGCTCTTTGCCAGCTCTCTGGTGGCAACAGATCTGGCTGGACATGCCATTAACGGGGCCCTTGTGTTGAAGAGATACTCAGAGGACAATGGGTCCACAGCTGATCGTGCTTCCAGCTTTCAAGGTGACTCTAAGAATCCAGATGCCTCTTGTCTGTTCCTGGGAGGCTGCATGGTGTTCTTTGGCCTCTGTCCTCTCTTCCTGGGCTGCGCCATGGCTGCCGAGCGCTGCCTGGGTGTCACCAAGCCTCTGCTTCATGCCCATCTGGTGACCACAGCACGGACAAAGATGGCACTGACCATGATCTGGCTACTGGCTTTATGTGTGGCCTTTCTGCCCTTCTTCCACCTGGGTGCCTACACTTACCAGTACCCAGGGACGTGGTGTTTCATCAGGGTAATGGAGGGCACCACAGCCACAGATCTGGCCTTTGTGATGCTGTTCTCTGGACTGGCTCTGAGCTCTCTGGCCTCGGCCTTTGTGTGCAACACCATCAGTGGGCTCACGCTGGTGAGAGCCCGCCTAAAGAAAAAGTCATGCTCCCAACGCCGCTCAGCCAGGTCCCACGACACTGAGATGGTGGTCCAGCTGGTTGGGATCATGGTCACCTCCTGCATCTGCTGGAGCCCTCTGCTGGTGAGTGTCGGGTAAATCACCTAACAGACACTGAACCACGATTCAAAAGACATTTTTGAATTTGATAAAATGTCATTATTTATGTAGGGAATAATGTACAGTGAGCAGGTCATTATTGCCATTTGTAGTTTTATTTTGCAATAATGACATGCTCACTGTACATTATCCACTTATTACACAGATATTTACTAAAAAGAGATTTAAAAAAAAAGGGACACAATATTAATTTAAAAATGATCCTCCTGAGTCTATTACAGTCTGTTCTTAGCATCAGTCTGCTGTGATTGACCAGTCATAATTGAGTTTATATATTGAGTAATTCCCTTTCACTTGAGTTGCACCACTCATTTTTAAAATGTCGTCACTGCAGTCCAGCAGAAAATGATCTTATTTTAATTAATATTTAAATATTAAATTTAACTTGTTGCTTCGCAGCTGCTTATGGATTTTTCTTTAAAGGGCAAATCATTCCAAAATCAAAAATACATATTTTTTCCTCTTACTTGTAGTGCTGCTTATTCATCTAGATTGTTTTGGTGTTTCGCTGAGTTTTGGAGATATCAGCTGTAACGCTGTTTGTCTTCTGACCAATATAATGCAACCAGATGGCACTCGGCGGGTGGTTATCAAAGCTGCAAAATACACATCTGAAAAACTCAACAGCAACGTCTCATTCCAGAAATCATGACCCTGTTACTCTAGATAATTCACAGGCCTTTTTGGCTGAGCAGTTGTTTATGTTTGCTATCTTTAGAAAGTTCACCAGATTCACCAGAATTTCAAATAAAGTTCTGTGGGATTGAATGATTCAAGGCTGCACAGCATGAGTTTGTAATGACAAACCCAGTAGCTATTATTGTGTTTGGATGTTTTTGATATAAGTAAACTTTTTTCACACAAAGGAAAAGAAGGGATACTTCTAGGTCCAGCAACATTTGTTTCCATATATTGTGAGCTCTGTTGTGTCATATTACAACACGTATCCCAGAATCTTCAGGGTGTGAGTCTGAAAAAGATGATAGCATGTTGGTATCATTATACAACATAGGGTTTTATAACAATATTAAGTTGCAGTTCCCTTCTTTAGCTGCTCAAAAAGCTATTGTAGAATATAAAGGTATAATGTAATAATCATATTTGTGAGTATTAGTTTATTAGCTGGTACAGAGTGAGCCTAATGCGGTCTCTTTCTTTTTTTCCAGGTCTTTGGACTGATGTCAGCCACACGGTCCTATAGTGGCTCCCTGGGCAGTGACAGAGACACTTACAGGGGACTGATGGTGACAGGTGTCAGGATGGCAACCTGGAACCAGATCCTGGACCCCTGGGTCTACATCCTGCTGCGACGCGCCATCCTCAGGAAGATCTACCGCATCACTAAAAGGCAGGCCAGCTTCAAGGGCAGCATGTTCCGCTCTGTTCGCTGGGATCTCAGCTCCTTTCAGAGCTCCGAGAAAAGCAGTGTTAATAAGATTTAATGGAACTTATAGAGGAAAGAAAGGGAAGTATTAACTATCACTTTTTAAGGGTTGCTCTGTCACCTGCACAGCGGGATCACCACTGAGCCCAGCAGTCCAACATCTGGATTATAATTCAGTGTGAAAAGGTCCCAATGAAAAGAGGTTTCTCTCCTGGCTGGAGGGAATGAGAATGACCCTGATTCATGTATATGAAGTGTTTTGTGTTGAGATCCAAAGTGATTAAAAATTAAAAGAAAAAAAAAGTTCACTGGCTAATGATAAAGCTGGGATACTCAACTTGCGGCCCAAGGGCAAAAACTGGCCCCTGGTAGAGTGCTGGGTGGCCGTCCGACCATTTTAAATTAACCATGAAAATAAGTGGATTCACACTGTTTTTCATAACCTCCTCCAGTCCAGGTTATGAGTTCAGCACAAGTTACCAAGTCGATAGCCAGGTTAAAAAGAGAGCCACCTTCATGTCACTGAAAACCCCGGCTTTACACTCAACATACCTTGCTAACTAATTACTCTCACTTTGTAGTGACCCCTCTGCACAGGGTTGCTGTGGTTGGACTTGTCCCTTGACAAAGATGAGTGAGGACAGCAAATATGGGGAGGCTGAAAATGAAAAATGGTGATTCAGTGAAAAATTGACAGATGAATTTTGAACTTTATTTTGTCACCTCATACCAGTCCTAAACCACTCTGTTTAATTTGTCAAATTAAGTGTTACATAATGTAAGGCTGCTAATATCAGGTGCCATCATTAGTCAAAACATGCTGGTTTCAGTACAGCAGGAGCACTGCAGAAGATTTTATTTAAATTTTAACTTATAAATAATATTGTCTGTTTATTAACTGGCCACTGTCAATGTTCACAAGTGGCCCCTGGGCAAAGCAAGTTGAGTATCCCTGTGATAAAGTCTTGGGCTGTTATATTTATGAGTGTTAACTCATAATAAACTGCTAACAGTGTTTATCAGAATGCACCATGGCCCATATTCAGGACCTGTTTGCATGACGGTCTGTCCTCTATGAGAGCAGATAAAAAAAGATGTTTTCAGTTGGAGTATCATAATGTGTTGACTTTTTTGTTGAAGTGAAGACTGTATCTAGTCTTAAAGCAAACATCTCAACTCCAAGGTTTTGCCTGAAGATATGCCGATTTCTTCTCTGACATGATGTAAAAGTCAATGACTTGTGTAAATGCTCACATAAGAGAGCAAAAGAAAAGGCTGTGCTTTTACCTCAGCTTTAAGATGTGAAAAACACCCTGTGTGTGCCCAATGTAGTGCTGTGACATGAATGTGAATGTATCTACAGTATTTTCCCCGAGTGTGTGGGGACTGAAGTAATATGTTGCTAAAGCTAATCGGATGTGTACTGTTAAGAAAAAGGAATGTAAGATTGCATAATAAATTGTTATCTGTTCATGATTCATCTCATTCTGGTTTATGATTGCTGTCATATTTTTACAACTTTGTTAGGATATGATAATATTTCAATATTCAGCTATGTCCTGACTGAGTAAGACAAGACACTCCTGTGTCTAGACTGTTGGTTATTTCAATACAAAGAATGGAGAAAAAAAAGGGTAAACAGCTAGCCTGGCTCTGTTTACAGGTGACAACCTGTCTATCCACCAACAAATACCTCTAAAACAGTGTGCAATTTTTTTGGTCAACACAAAAAAGTTGTACTTTTATGAGTATTTTTAGTCTATAATTTTACTTAAGTATGCATTACACTACCTTTAAAATCATAAGTAAGTTCTGAGTACAACTTCAATCAATATCTAAAGCTTTCATCAGCATTTTTGTTGCAAAGAAGTCTATCTGATCACAAACAGGACAATGAAAACCACATAAAGCTGCAATGATTAGTCAACTAATCATTCAGTTTAATGAAACTCTTAAGTCCATCACCAACATTTCCGGAGGAAAAAAAACAATCAAAACTCTCTGATTTCACAAATGTGTTTCTTACTGTATATCTTTGGGTTGTTATCTATCTATCTATCTATCTATCTATCTATCTATCTATCTATCTATCTATCTATCTATCTATCTATCTATCTATCTATCTATCTATGCGTCCTGAATCAGGATAAGAATGTGAGTCTTTTTTCAGCTTAAAGACAGTGTACTCTGACTGTCCCAGTGAATTTCCATACAGGATTTTTTTCTTTTTTCACTTGCACCTAAAGCAAGCGGTCACTCCACCATTCAGTGTCATCATTTTCGAGACACAAACTGGAGGATCCACACAGTAAGTGCGTGTATATAATATAAGAATAGCTTGATTGTTTGATCAGTGTCCTGATTGTGTTTGAATCGATTTCATCTGCAAGGCAAAGCTCCAAAGAACAATGAATCAATCAGCCAGCTGTTGAGACCAGACAATCCAATTCATGACCAACACTACTAGCCACGCCCCTGATTCGGTACCCCCTATTTTCCAATTGGCTATAATTGTAGTCACGTGAGACTTCTGTCCAATGAGCTTTGTCAATTTTCGTGTCGTGCAGTAGAGTTTCATGTCGTGGGCGTTTCCGTCTATACTCCTGCTGCCGAGACCGGGGAGCTACCGTGCAGCACCGTCCATTAGCAGCAACGGTAACACGGTGAGTAAGAAAAAAATGTGTAATTTCAGCCCCTTACAATGACGGAATTATTATATTAGGTGGCAGCTGGACGCCGAGGAAGGTTACAAAGCTTGTTTGCGTATTCTAGTTTGTGCATTTGTAGGCAGCTCAGAAATAGATCAACTTGGCTTTGTTCAGCTAAGCTAACGTGCTAACTGTGGATGAGCATTCAATGGGGTCTCGATCTTGTCTCCTCGACCATTTTGGTGTCTGATAGGCAACAGGCCAATTTGTAAATGCAACTATACATTTCCGAACAATTTTATTTAGTTATTCAGTTGGCAAACATCATAGGTATGTGATGTTTTTTGTGTTTTTTGGCTCGGTGAACATTATGTACGGCGCGACGTTAAACGATGGGTGATCCGGTTTTTGTGGGGGTTGCTAGCTAACGTTAGCTGCCGTCGCCATTGAATTAAAATGGCGTCTGTTTTAAAATTCCCCAGATGGAGCTCTAGGGTCCCGGTTCCATAACTGCTTGGCCAATTCTTCATAACTCACCCTTCCCCCTGAAATTAAAGGTTTTGCGTAATATCAGGTTGAACAGGTGTAACAGCAATTTGTAAGTCTATGATTTGTGCTACACTTTAGTAACCTGTTGAATGAAACATTTTTTTAAAAGCCGCAGTGCTTAGGTTCGTCATAGTTACCCCATTTGCCTTCAATGGAAACTATGCTATTCTTTTGCAATCTTATTTTTCTTAAAAAGTTTATAGTAGGAGTGTGAGTGCTGTGGGCGTGTCAAGGTAAATGAATGAATAGCCTTATCTGCCCACCTAACCCCCATCATTTAACCATAATCGCATCATGTCTTGGCAGTTAGTTACATGCAGTCACAATTTTGATTATTGAAGGCATCACAGATGAACAGTCAGTCAACAGAGTGAAATCTACTCGGATCAATTATTTCTAGTAGCACTGCCCATATTTGTCTCCCTGTTAAGCAAAAACGTATATTTGAAAATCATGCTTTTGCCTGCTGTAAATATGAATGCACACATAAACAAGCCCTTGTGCTTAAAGACTGATATTATGAACCTCATTTCTTCATGTGATTGTAGGTTGCATTTAGTCCCTCCTGCTGCTGCACTTGGTGACCACTTTATTTCACCAAGAGTCCTCAATGACTTGAGTGTGAATTTTTTTTTAGCCTGTTCATTGCGATGGTCCTTGGAATTACTTACAGAACATATTTCAACATACATTTCATAAAATCAAATGTGTGCCTTTCAGCCATCTGTCGTGGGTCATGCTTAGTTTTTGTTGGCTACAGGCAAGCACATGGTGAGTTTTGAATTCTATCTTGCTATCAAGTGATGTAAAAATTTGTGCATGTTTTTCCCCCCTTATAGAGACGGACTGCAACATTGCCATCAGCTGCAGAGAAGCCCTTTTTTAATACTGTCATTAACTGAACATAGAAGTCACCACGGCCTCGAGAATAACAATGGTAATGATTTCATTTCAGTCCTTAATTTATTTGAAGTTATGCATCTCTTTGTGTGCTTGTATCTGACAACAGGCAGACAGCCAAAGCACAGGGCACACTGGCCTTTTTGTGAAATGTCACTGTTAACAGGACAAATAAATGTGTCGCGTCTAATTTAAGTCACAGGACTGGTGCCAGCTTTTGTTGCTTCAGTCTGCCTGGGGCTTTAGGAACACATGCTGTAGCTTCCACATCAGTGCTCTCCTCTAAATTGGCTCTGGCTGCCTGTGCGCACACTCAGCTTGTGTAATCACTGGTGTTAGAAGCTTGGCCTAGACGTGAGACCCTGTTAAGTTTTTTCTAATTAATCAAAGACAAGTGAGTGACAGAGAAAGTGGGTCTTATCTTGATAAGATTAGCTTGTTCCAGGATCACCTAGAGTCTGCCCTATAAAGCAAGATTAACTAATTTAGTTGGATAACTGTTCTGAATAAAGCATGGAACATTTTCAACTCTGCAACATGTAATGAACTGCTCTGCTTATTCAGTTCAGTTATCCAGGTAACTCAGTAATCCTGCTTTGTGCAATAGGCCTCAGTCGTATTAATAGTAATAATCTGTTGTTTTAATTTTCCTACCCAACTCACTGAGAGGTGTTGATGCATTATCAAAAGTAGGCCCCTTTGGACAAAGTGGCTGTGTTTACGCCATAACTACAAAATATAATGTCAAAAATAAAATTATCTGAATAAAAATCCCACTCTGCTTAATTTTAACTGGTGAACATACTACTCCCTGTAACTTTCCCTGGGACAATGTAAACATAGACTTGCTTTATCAGATCTCACAGAGAATCCTACCTGGTGGTGGGCATCAAGAAGAATTATGATGTTGTTAGTAAATGAAGATGGTTTCATAACTAGTTAAAAACTCCTTGTATGAGCTTTAACAACATCCCCACTGAGTGCTTCTGTCATTCACTAAGACCACGATGTCACAATTATGGGTGTGTTTTGTGGTAAAAAGTTTTTTTTTTTTTATCCATAACAAATTAGTTAGCATGAACCACCTTGGTTTTTCATCTTTATTTACAATCTTGTGTTCTTTAACCTCTAGCCTCCCCCAATGCGCCACCGCTCCATGCGTGTGTTCATGAATGACGACCGCCATGTCATGGCCAAACACTCAGTCATCTACCCAACCCAGGAGGAACTGGAAAGTGTACAGAACATGGTATCCCACACAGAGCGGGCCCTCAAGGCTGTCTCTGACTGGCTGGACAAGCAGGAGAAAGGAATCTCCAAGTCTGACTCTGATGGCTCAGACATTGATAAGGAAAGGTGAGGAAATGTCAGTAAGAAATTGTTTAATTCTCCTTATGCAGCCACCTCTTACTTATGTCTTTATTGTACTTCTCCCCTGTATCTTCTGTGTCTTGTGATAGTGAGCACAAAGATCAGGCCACCCGCTCTCTGCGTGGCGTAATGAGGGTGGGCCTGGTTGCCAAGGGCCTGCTCCTGAAGGGTGATCTGGACCTGGAGCTGGTGCTCCTCTGCAAGGACAAGCCTACCATCGGTCTGCTGAAGAAAGTGTCTGAAAATCTTGTTACACAGCTTAAGGTGAGAACACGGCACAGCTAATTCAGTGCACCGGAAAATGCCATGACATTTTCATTAGAGCTCATCCAATGCTTAGTTTTTAGGATACACAAACATTAAATAGTGTAAAAAAAAAACAACGCATAACCTAAAAAGAAACACACATATTTGGATCTTTGACTTAGAAGACAAGGAATTGCGGCTTGTTAGGCTAGATGTTGCTGCAAATGTTAGCTATAGTGATAAATGCTGCTTGGCCAAAAAAAGTCACCACCTGTATTTAACTGAGCAAATAGATAAGAGCCTTCCATTGGATAATTACTGCAGTGATTAATATGTTTCAGTTGGCAACAAGTTATTTAACCCTAACTGATGCAGTGAGTAGCTTCTAATTTTTTAAACAACCATGTCAGAAGACGCATCCTGTAGTCTTTGAAAAGACGTTACGCTGTTTCAGAGGGGTCAAATTATTGGCCTGCATCAAACAAAGAAAACAACTAAGGAAATTGATGAAACTACTAAAACTGGGTCAAGACCTGTCCAACGCATTATTTAAATATGAAAGGATAGTGGTGAACCATCATCTTCGAGGAAGAAATGTGGTCAGAAAAAAATCTTGAATGATGGTGATCGGAGATCACTTAAATGTTTTGTGAAATCAGATTGCAAAAAATCAACAGTAGAACTCATGGCTATGTTTAATTGTGAAAGTAAGAGCATTTCCACATGCGTAATGAGAAGAGACCTCGGGGGTTGGGACCAAACAGCGGTCTAGCCTCAAGAAAACCACTTATCAGTCAGGCTAATCAGAAAAAAAGGCTTCAATTTGCTAGTGAGCATAAAGATTGGACTCTGGTCTGGTCTGATGAGTCCAAATTTACCCTGTTCCAGTGTGATGGGCACATCAGGGTAAGAAGACAGGTGGATGAAGTGATGCACCCATCATCAGCTCACTACCTGAATATGCTTGAATGAGCAGGGTTTTCCATCAATGGATTTTTTTCTTCCTTGATGGCACGGGCATATTCCAAGACAACAATGCCAGGATTCACTGGACTCAAATTGTGAAGAGTGGTTCAGGGAGCATGAGACATCATTTTCACACATGGATTGGCCATCACAGAGTCCAGACCTTAACCGCATTGAGAATCTTTGGGATGTGCTGGAGAAGACTTTACGCAGCAGTCCGACTCTCCCATCATCAATACAGGATCTTGGTGAAAAATTAATGCAACTTTGAACAGAAATAAATGTTGTGACATTGCATAAGCTTGTCGAAACGATGCCATGGCGAACACGTGCCGTAATCAAAGCTAAAGGCTTTTTTTTTTAATTTTTGGCCAGGCAGTGTAGTTTCATACTACATTGGAACACAAAACTAGGTTGGAAAACACAAGTTTTAAGACATTAATGAGCAAAAAAGCCGAAGATTTGCTGGTTCCAAGTTCTCACATGTAAATATTGCCCTTTTTCATGTTTTTTCGGTAATAGTGGATTGATTATTTCATTTTAATTTCAAACAGAATCAAATTTATTTTTATGTAAAACTCTTTGTTGCATTTTGTTGTTGCATTTTTCAAGTTTTGTGACAGTGATCAGCCAACCAGTTGATAAATTGAGAAAAATAATAATCTTCTGGTCTCAACAAAAAATATCAGCAGTGGCCTTGTCTTTTCCATTTCTTAAATCCTTTTCTCTTCCTCAGGCGACTGAAGACAAGTATGTGGTGACCCAGCACATCCGTGACGCCAGTATTGTCATCAAGAACACTAAGGAGCCCCCTCTAACCCTCACCATTCACCTGACCTCCCCTCTGGTTCGTGAGGAGATAGAGAGGGCTGCTGCTGGAGGTAAGCTCCTACAAGGGGGGCGTCAAGTGTTTTTAGTGGCGCCCCTCCTCCACCAGGGAGGCCAGGAAGGCAACCAGGCTAGACAGATATTGTTTATTGGGCCTTCAATGGAGCTAGGGGACAAGAATGCACTGTCACATAATGAAACTGCGCTATGCTTATAGCTCTCTAGACACTCTCATAGTTCCATGTAATGTAATTGTACATTTTTGATGGCCCAATATACAGTATAGGGCAGGTAGTTTACTGACTGCTGAAGACTTCTCTTCCCCCCTTAATGATCAAGGTCACCAACGAAATGAAGGCTTACTGAGAATTTAACCAAATACAAAAAGAGAGACCACTTTGTTTGCATGTGTTTTATCATTGATGATGAACGGTTTGCATTGCAGCAAAAATGAGTAGCAAAACATGTGGTGAAACTGTCCTTGGTTGTTAGACCCAACAGTGGGCTATTGACTGTCCTTGATGTTACTTAGCAGGGAAGGCTCGGGCTCACAGATAACGACAGGGGACACTTGGATTCTGCATGTATGTCCAACTACACTCAAAATCCAGGGGATCGGCCCCAGATTTTAGGTAGAGAAAAACTCTGGCATGGTGAAATATTTATCTTATCGTTAAGCCAAATTGTAGCTATGTAAGAACAAATTAAAATTTCCAGTAGTTGACATTCTTTGAGAGCACTCCACTGTAGTGAGGATCTCAGTTTCAGCAGGTGTTGAACCTTGACCTTATCTGTAGCCTCGTGCTAACAGTGATGCCCAGTTTGGGTCTTTTTTAAGCCATCAGTTTTGCTGCAGTGTGGACTTGTTTTGATACCCACTTTTTGTGCATCTGATAACTTCTGCCTGTGGTTCCAATTCTGATTCTCTCTGTCAAGCCTTCTAGTTTGTCAATTTTTAGGGACGCTGGACCTTTGACCAACTGGCCGCTCTCTGTCTCGGAAGGGGCAAAGTGCAGTGTACCCAGTATAGGGGCTAAGGGGAGGGGCTCTACCTCCTTTTAACGCCACAAAAAAGAAAAGCAGACCTTTTCTAAGCCCTGAATTATCCATTTATGTTGTAGAGACAACCTCCCATTTGATACAACAAATTATCCCTTATTAAATACACATTTATGTCAGGGACTTTTTATTGATTTTTATTTTTACTAAGTCAAGTTATAACCCACTTCACAATACTGTCGTTCTGGTGGGTTTTAAGTCTAATCATGTGTGCCGGACCGCGCAAACCCATATTAACTGGGAGGTTGAGAGCGTTTGATGGTTCTGCAGTGGAGGGGTCCCCCTCCCCTTCCCCCTCCTGCCTGTGGTTTGGGAAGGCTGCCTGTGTTCCCCCTGGCCGCCTGACAGAACTCCCCTTGGTCAAACTGTACCTTGTCTTCTTATTCCACCTGCCAATAGAATCGCTTTCAGTCATCGATCCCCCGGATGTTCTGGACAGGCAGAAATGCCTAACTGCCTTGGCGTCTCTCCGCCACGCTAAGTGGTTCCAGGTTTGGATCTTGTCTTTATTTGTCTCTAAAACAGAAGTAGTTTTGAGTTTGGTTTTATGCTGTATGTTCTTTTGTCTTTTATTTGGGCGTTCCATGTGTGTTTTTTTTTCCTTCATTTACTCTTTTGAAGTGTAATTCCTGTAGTAATACTTGATGATCTGGATGTTTGTTTCTTAGGAAACCTTTGTCATTACACTGTTGTAGAGTTGCTTTGCTCACTTAACAGGTTCTACTGCAGAAGTTCAATGCTGCTTTTTAGTCCTTACGTTCATTAGTCTCCCTCACAGCTGCTTAACTCAATCAGCAAAAAATAAATCTGTGACTAATACATCATGTATCCAGGTGCAATATTTCTATGTCAGTGTTGGTGTGAGTGAGTTGTTGTTATTTTCACATTTATGCTACATGTAGAACACTTTCTGCTGCCCCATTCTGTAGTTTTGATGAGAAAATGTTTTCTGTAGTGAACTGTGTTAATAATAATTCATTATAGTATTGTGGCCTGTGTCATCTTCGGCTTTCACACTATAAAAATCGGTGCTCCATCTCTGCAGCTTTTGTAGAGTATGTGGCCTCAACTTTTCCTGCTCTCTGGCTGTTTCTGTTACTCTGTGTGGCACAAAACCAACAGGAATATTGCACCTCGAGTCGCTTTTTGAAATTCTGTCACTGACTTAACCATCACACCATTTAATGACAATGCATATCCTTTTTTGAGCAGTTCACTTGGTTGTCACATTAGAGCTGATATTAAGTTTAAGATGGCTTTATTTCCACGTTTCTTCCTGAACTTAAATCATACGCATGTTTTCCCCCACAAACAGAAATGTTTTATGTCTGATAACTACACCATCAATCATGTTGGCTATTGACTTACAGCCATGATCATACTTAGGCTCTTCCAACAAACAGTGATCAAACATTATTCAATCATCCAATATTTCCATAATGACAAAGCTGAGCTGTTATAGTTTGTGTGGCTTCATTTTTATTTCCTTTCATTTCTTTGGATGTTTATGTTGCTTCATGCCTCACATAGTCTTCCATGTTGACTAAGGCTTCCTGTCCTCCTCGTGCCCCTCCCCTCCCCCCCTCCCTGCTTGTGTCCCCAGGCCAGGGCCAACGGGCTGCGCTCCTGCGTCATCGTCATCCGTATCCTAAGGGACCTGTGTGCCCGCGTGCCTACATGGGCCCCGCTTCGTGGCTGGGTGAGTGGGAGCCTTGATATACCAAAGTCTTTTTGAAGCTCTGGTGATCGTAGCCTCTGAGAACTGTTAAATATTTAGGAAGTAGTTTTCTAAGACAGAGCTGGCTCTTTAAAACCACAAAGCTCTCTTTTTGACATTTACTCTGCCAAGGCTTTCTCTGCCTGGATACAAAAAAGAAAAGCACCACCATCCCACTTGTTAAATTGCAGAGATACTATCTAATGCAGTGACCTAAAATCTCTCTGTGTTAGTGACCGAGATTAAAAATAGCATCCTCAAACAAAGAGTCACCCTCCCTCTCCTACTTTGCAGCCACTGGAGCTGATCTGTGAGAAAGCCATTGGCACAGGGAACCGGCCCATGGGGGCAGGAGAAGCTCTGCGGAGGGTTTTAGAGTGTCTGGCTTCAGGAATCCTCATGGCAGGTATGTGCGGAGTTTTATTTGCACTACACTTTTTTCATTTGAAGTATTTTAGCTTGTTGTCTATTTTCTAAGGTTAATATTAAACTGTAATATTGTGCTTCAGATGGTGCTGGAATCTCTGATCCATGTGAAAAGGAGGCCACAGACGCCATCGGCCACTTGGACCAGCAGCAGAGAGAAGACATCACAGCGAGTGCACAAGTGAGTATGATACAAGTTATGTGTGTGCATATTCACAATTTAGTAATGGTGAAATTGACACGTCTCTTGTATTTTCAGCATGCCTTAAGGCTGTCAGCTTTTGGACAGCTTCACAAAGTGCTCGGAATGGATCCCCTTCCCTCTAAGATGCCCAAGAAACCTCGTAGTGAGACTCCTATTGATTACACAGGTAAATAAACCAGGCTAGCTAAACCTCATCCACAATCATCATACTACAGACTGGTGGTTACGTTTTTTTTTTTAGATTCATGGCATAGATGTAATGCAGTAAGGTGTCTTGTATGTTCTTATGGCCAAGTGTTGTGTGTGTCTGTGCTGCAGTGCAAATCCCACCTAGCACGGCGTACGCCCCACCAATGAAAAGGCCCATTGAGGAAGAGGAGGGAATGGATGACAAGAGTCCAAATAAGAAGAAGAAAAAGCTGCAGAAGAAATGTAAGTGCTCTTTTTGCTTTTGTATTTGTTTAAACTCACTTAAAACCTGTATCGAAATGAACTGTATAATGACCTTGTCAGTAAACATAAATTCTGTGATTAAAGGATTAGCCTGTCTATCAGTTAATGAATTGGCAGAAAATAACAATTTGGATGATAATTGCAAATTGAATATCTTTTGGTTTTGGACAAAACAAACGATTTGAACACTGCATAGACTAAAGGGTTAACCAACTGATTAAAGGGGGGGGGGGACAACAGATTAATTGATATTTGGAGTCCTGCAATAATGTTAAGTCTGCTTCTCACTGTATGTTATGCTGTTCCACCAGCTCCAGAGGAGAAGGCTGAGCCTCCCCAGGCTATGAACGCTCTGATGAGGCTCAATCAGCTGAAGCCAGGTCTCCAGTACAAACTGGTTTCTCAGACGGGCCCAGTTCATGTTCCCGTCTTCACTATGGCTGTAGAAGTGGACGGTACGACCTTTGAGGCTTCTGGTCCATCCAAACGCACTGCCAAGCTGCATGTAGCTGTAAAGGTGAGCACAACATTCACAGGGGACACCTGAAGTCACTGTTACTTTTTGATACCACTTCAAACCCCATATTTTTCCCCTGCAGTTATTCTTTTTTTCTTTTGACATTTTCTTTTATTGTTTGAACCACAATGAATCTCTGTGGACGATTGCAGGTCCTCCAGGACATGGGTCTGCCCACAGGAGTGGAACTAAAGACTGCTGATCCGGTAAAATCAGAGGAAGCAGTGGTGGCTGCCTCTGTGGAAGAAATGAGGCCAGTAGTCACACCCGTTGAAACTAGCGCTGCCACAGGAGCGGCTAATGCAGACGCCACTGATGCTGTAGAGGTACGAAGTTGCTCTCTGTGTGAGTTGAGCCCCCTCCTTTTTTGGCCTAATTTTACTGACAATATGTTTTTCTTCTCAGACTGCTCGCCAACAAGGACCAATCCTGACTAAACACGGCAAGAATCCAGTGATGGAGCTGAACGAGAAGCGCCGTGGGCTGAAGTATGAGCTCATCTCAGAGACCGGTGGCAGCCACGACAAACGTTTCGTCATGGAGGTGGAGATTGACGGCCAGAAGTTCCAGGGGACAGGATCCAATAAGAAGGTGGCCAAAGCTTACGCTGCCCTGGCTGCTTTGGAGCGGCTCTTCCCTGAGGGCTCTGTGGCGGAAGCTGCTAAAAAGAAAAAGGGACCACCCATGGTAAGCACCCAGTGAAACAGAACAAAATAGTTCTTCGTTTCATATTTTTGTTTTAAAATCACACACAATTTTCAAATTTAAATGATTTCTTTAAACCAATTAGAGATTAAAGTTAAATTAAAGATTACAAATATTAAAATTAGATTTTAAAAATTCACATTTAGAGTGAAAATGTGGACATTTGTGTTCATATTTTTATAGCTATATATGTACAGATATTGGTGGGGACACCAGATTCTCTGCAGCAGTGAGCAAAGGACAGAGGAAAGGTAGAGAAAAGTAGAAATTTAAAACCCTTGTATAGTATATAAATACAGCTGACATAAAGCAACTGATAAAGACCTACAGCCTAAATCACATTTAGAAAGACATGCAGATACAATAAGTAAAGAAGAGCAAACAATGATTTTTAAAAAATGCAGATTTTTGTGTTTTTGTCATTAGGTTCAATAAGTACTAAACCTAAAAAAAATAGTTTTCTGAACATTTTCAGGTTTTATGTGGTTATAAAATGATGGTCATTAAAGGGAAATTTACTGTTCAGCTAAATGTTTGTTTTGTCTTTAGCACACTCCAGGCTTCGGCATGATGGGAGCCTCTGGGGTTGGAGATGGGGCGACGCCGAGGGGCAGGGGTAGAGGAGGAAGAGGTCGTGGAAGGGGCAGGGGCTTCAATAATGGAGGAGGCTATGGCCAAGGAGGTAAAAACACACTCCTGTTAAAGACATACTGTGTTTAATGGTCAAAAGTTAGTACACATGATTGACGAGGTGTGCCATCACCATATTAACCGTGTGTCATCCTCCCAGGTGGATTTGGAACTTATGGTTATGGGAACAATGCCAACTCTGGATACAGTGAGTATTCATTTCACCCACTAGTCCCAGTTTGAACTGTATATTTCACTCTTTGTCTGGGCTGCACTTAAGCTTTCATTTACTATGTGAGAAGTCCAAGAAAATGTCTCAGCCGGTTTGTCAGGATGGTGCATCTGGCCAGGGCTGTAAAAAACCAGCTTTTACTACTTCTTACCTGTGTTACTAGTACAAAACTAGGAAATGTAGCCCATTATAGACACCTGTTTCATTCCAGAGCAAATGGCAAACAAGACCACATAATGATAAAACATGTTGGGCTGTTCCCAGTTCAATGATTTTACATTTCTCTGCTTTAAGCCACAGGATTCAATCTGGTTTTGACAAGCCCCCCTCCCTCTTATGAGAACCCCTTTTCTTCCCTCTGGCAGCCTGTTCTGAGGACTGACCTACCTGAGCGTGACAGGAGCAGAGAAATCTAAAAAAAAAACAAAAAACAAACCCAACAACTCAGTTTAAAGGCAATCTGACCAAATGAACCATTTAACTGCCACTTTTACGGCAGGAAAAATCCAAATACATCTAATTTTGATATTTTTCTTCCTTCTCTGCCCTGTCTCACTCTTTAGGTGACTTTGTCTCAGACTGCTATGGCTACCACGAGTTTGCGACATAGATCTTCCCCCAGTCTTTAGAAAATCAATAACAGTCCTGTAGAGAGGATAAAAGTGGACAAAATACTCAGTAGTGTTCCAGCAGCATCATGAACTCCCTTCACCACCAAGTCCACAACCCCGGGAATAAAGTGACAACAACCCCTTCGCCCTGTCTTGCCAATCCACTTGTCATGTCCTGACACCTCGGGGAGACGATCTGCCACTGCATGCATGTAGCCATAAGTCACCTTCCGTGGACGTACCTGAACACCTGGAGCTCCCCAAACCACAGGGCTGATTTACTGTAGATTGCCTCCATGTGTCGGACCAGGGGGACAGGGCTTTGTTTCTGTTCGTTTGGATCATGATTAAGTGAAGGCCTGTGGGAAATGGACCAACATACTTCTGTTTGGATTATTGTCAAGACTGCAACAGCCTGGTCTCTCTCTCTCTCTTTGTCTCCATACTGTTTACTTCAACAATACTGAGAAATCTGTTTTTATTCGTTCTAATGCCTTTCTGTCACTCCCAGTCATGATTGAGCTGTTTTGTTTTGTTTTTTTAATTTTCTGTTTTGCTTTTGAGAAATGGCCACATTGTTTATGTTGAATCTGCTGTTTCTGTGTCATATCAGCAACACTGTTAAGTCACGGCTACACTGAATGCATGATGGTCTTACTTTTGTTTAGTATTTGCAGTATCCCATCTGTAACAGCATTAGGCATTGAACTGAAGCTGTTGGCACTACGTTTGCACATACAGACTGGTTGAAACAGGAAATTTGATGTATGTTTGGGATGGGATGACTTCTTGCTCTAGCTGGTTTTTTAATGTTTTTGTTTTTTTTAATAAATGTGACATCACCATTCATCACTGTGTTACTCCAGGGTCTGAATTAATTTCTGAATACACTGTAAAAATGAGAAAGTTGAGAAAAACACAAAATTAAGACACCTTACTTCAGTAGATTTATGAGTGTTGAGCCCAACTCAAATGCTCTGAAAAGGTTTTACAAAACACTGTTTTGTTGAGATGATTTACTTTTCTTCTTTATAGAGCTGCAATGGTCTCTCAGTTGTTAAATTTGTGTTTGTTTGTCAGTTGTGTTTAAGAAAAAAAACAAAATTTCAGCTTAAACGTGAATATTTTCTGGCTTCATTACTTTTATGATGATATACTTAATATCTTTGGTTTTTCTGATGTTTTATAGACAAAACAACTAGTCAATTAATCAACAGTGAAAATAATCTTTAATTGCAGTCTTACTTCATAAGATAAACTTGAATCTGAGTTATAGAAAGCCAAAAAAAGTACTCTAATATACGTTTTGTACTTTATATTTTCAGTTACAACCATTTAATTGTCAAGCAGCCAAATAATGACAGTCAGGGTTATGGCTCAATGTGAACAATTTTTTGAAATACAATTTTTTGGGGGGTTTCTAAGATTTACATTTATCTTAAGAAGGAAGATAAGTTAATTATTTCAACAAAGCATAAGTAAGCAAAACATTTATTTCAAAAGGTTTAAATTTGATTCAAACTCAAATCTAGTGAAGGCAATTGTCTTTATATTTTAAGTTTTCTCAACCTTTTTTTCCTTCTTTACAGTGTACATGAGAATTGGTTGCACAGAGCTGTAGCTGTTAAAACATCAAGTTCTTCTCATTTTAAGACTGTGCCATGCTGTTATTTCCCAGATTACTACAACAATGGTGGTACAAATGGAGGAGCCGGGGCATCAAGCAGCCCATCAGGTGGCCCTCCAGCCAGCACAACACCAGGATCAGCACAGGGCTCCTATGGTTCATACTACCAGAATGATGGAGCCTACACTGCCACTTCTGCTGCCAAAACCCCAAAAAAGAAACCCCCCATGCACAAGGGAGGGAAGCCACCCTTTGCAGGTCCCCCAGGGGCGAACACTGGATCTGCAGGGGGGTACCAGTCCAGCAGCCCCCAAGGGCAGGGCACCTATAACCAGTATGGCCAGGGCTATGGGCAGGGAAAGAAGAATTTCAACCAGAACCAGGGGGGGACGGGTGGTGGATACTCATACAGCACAGCCTATCCGAGCCAGGTGACGGGGGGTGCTGGAGGGAGCCAAGACTACAGTTATGAAGGTGAGGATGAAAATGATGAGTTCTGAAATCTTTGTGATGCAAAACCTGGTTTTACATCACGTACCAAATATGGCAGCATATTACTGCCACCATGAAAAAAAATAGTCTGCTGGGTTTTACAAGAAAATGTTCTCATTTAAACAGGATCTTACACCAAAATTAGATTTTTATATTTTTTCATTAATATACCTTGTATCTTTTGTTAAAAATCAAATGTGTAAGATTTAGGGGGATTTATTGACACGTTATGGCAGAAATTGAATAGAATAAGAATCACGTTTTCATTACCTCAGACTGAGCCCTTTATGTCTATAGAAGGTGCAGCTCCTTTTTCAAGGAGTCTGCCATATTGCACCGCCACATCTCTACAATAGCCCAGAACAGACAAACCAAATAGTGGCTGTAGATGGGGCCTTTCGCATTTTCCGCAGCCACGGTTTGCGTTCCTACATGCCTGGAAGGGGAGGGTGACATAAGGTGTTTTCGAACTGCTAGATGCCACGAAATCCTACACACTTAAATAAACTTAAATAAAGGCATTTCTTGTTAAAACATGACAAGGTAGTACGTTCTTGTAAAAAGCGTCTATTTTGTTAAAAGGAGTCAAATCTATTTAAAGCCTAAAAAAAGACAACATGGTTAAGTTTTTTTTAAGTTTGAGATGACGTGGCTACAGCCATGGTGACCAAAAAATCTTTCAGTTTATTTTTTGTTTTGCAAGATCCTTTTCAGGTTATAATGAGAGGCAGATTTTTCATGTTGTGACTTTTTTTTTTAAAGCTATGACCACAGATCAAGTTAGTCTTCACTTTTTTATATAACAAATCTCATAACAACACACTAAATTATTTAATTAAAATGAGAAACTGTTCCTCTTATGGTTCGATGTGATAATGAGGATCTTCTATCATTTGTTTTTTTTTAATGAGAAAAAGATGGAAGTCGGTGCCTAAAGACACCGTAGCCTACATTGGTTGAAAAAGCTGATTGTAAATGGATTTACTTAAGTTTTATTTCAAGTTAAAAGGCACGGTTCACCCCAAAATCCACAAAAAAAACATATTTTCTCTTACCTGTAGTATGTTAATCCATATCGATTGTCTTGATGTGAGTTGCCAAGTGTTTTTAAGACATCAGCCGTGGAAATATCTGCCTTCTCGGAAATATAATAACTCAGCAGTGTTGGTTTTCTGGTCAGACTGGGGAGGTGGTGGTGAATGTGTAGTACTCAGAATTGGATACAGTAAGTTTGCTACATACACTTACGCAGCTGAAGTTGGATATTTCCCTCAGGACGGTGCAAGAACAAAAGAGAGTGAATACTGGACTTAGAGTCAGCAGGTAGATGGAAACACGACTCCGAATGAATGATAATGTTGCTCCATAACTGCTGAATGTGTAAAGAGGCAACTATAGTTCACCATATCAACTTAATATCATAACTGAAGAGATTATATGTTGTGTTCAGCCAAAAAATAGCCAAAAAATAATTTATTGAAATATTGTAACACCTTTCTTTTGGGAATTCGTTCCACTAACAATCATTTACTTGTAGGTTTCAACAACCAGTCCAACTACAACTCACAGGGAGGAGGCGGAGGAGCAAGCAACAATCAGGGCTTTGGCACCAACCACTCTCAGTACCACAACCCAGTGGGCTACGGCAGGGGAGACAGCAGCATGAACTACCAGTACAGATAGACTGTGTCACTCCGTCCGTGAATCCTTGGCACCAAGCACCCTGCGTCAGTGTCTCGAGCCTTCTCCAAAGAAAGTGATAGACGGCTTGCCTGTGCTCTCTGCCTTTTCCATGTTTGCTTCTTCTGTGCTTTTGGGTTTCTATGTGGCACACGTGGGCACAAAATGAGATGTCTGGACTTTGTAAGTGTCAGAGCTGAGTTTTGGCTGAATTTAGTGGTCTGTTTCAGTGGTCTGGTCAGTGCTTAGTCTTGTGTTTTTAGGTTATTGTATTTTTTTTTTTAATCATTTCTGCTACCAGTCCTCATCCTCATCACTAAATATGAAGGCTGATTCTACAAATTTTTCACTCACTAGCTCTGACTGGTTTCCTTTCTTATAAACCGTTGTGTGGTTGACTTTTTTTTTCTCATGTGAAACTAGTAAACTCTTGTAGTTTAAACTACAAAGGTTGTTGTATTTTTTGTAACAATTCGATAGACCAGAATAGCTTATTCTTTTCAGCATCGCTTGTAATTTTGGCTTATTTTGTAATAGTGTAATTGTTATTTTAATAAATGGTTTTGGAGATTACTGGAAAATACACTTTCATTCTGCTGTTATATCCACGTCTCTTCCCAGTCTAGCTTTTTGATTGGGTGGGATTTGTTCCTGTTAATGTATAACAAACTGTGTTTGTATTAATAAATGATTTTTATTTTAAATAGAGGTCTTAAGTACAGTTTTGATTCAAGTATCAGGTATGTGTACTTTGGATACTATTGATATAAGGTGAGAAATTAAGGACCTGCGGTTGACCATTAGTGGTTCACCAGCTAGAGATTTTCACAATCTGGTGACCCAAAACTTGTATTAATGGCTTATAACTGATCTATAAAGCACTGGTAAATTATTTTAAATCAATTATAAAGTCATTCATGACAACATAGATCATTAATTAGAAAGAGGTATTAAAGCTGCAGTATATGAGTGAGATATGAATCCTTAAATATATATAATGTAATGTAATGAATATATAATGAAATCTGGCCTTCAGGAGCTCCATATATTTGCAGTGGGATACAGAACAGGCTTTTACATTTTATATAGATTTAAAACTTTTTTTTTTTTTTGGTCTTAATTTTCATCACATTTGGATTCAGACTGAAAATGAAAAAGGCCTAAATCAATTCACTGTTTGATCTCCTTTGCTACCACCTTTGCTACCACTTGTGAATAAAACATTTATCAAACAGAATCAAAAGATTAGCAATATACAGCTGAAGCAATATTTTTATTATATTCTAGGATACAAAAGGTACACGTTACTGGTGGTACAATGTCACTAAGTACATTTTTTATGTACTTGAGGTAGTTTACTTCTACTCCACTTAAATGTAGATTTTTTTTTTATAAACTTAAAAACTTCTAACCAAGATATATTTCATAATTTGCATACATATAAAAATATGTAATTAATTTGCATTATTTCTCCACAATTCCTCCAGTGCTGAGAGCTTAAACTTATATTTAAAAATCAGTTCTATAAATAAATATCTGAATATTCTGTGTGCCTTATCTGTATCTATAAAACTGATTATTTGGTATGTTATAACATTTAGAACTATTTTCAAAAGAATTAATCTCATCCATTTCAGCCCATCAGTTAAAGATACTGTTGCATTTGGTTTAACTTCTGGATCTCCTTAAATTTCCTTTAAATAAATCATTTCAACTTCCTGTATGTTCATTAACTTTCAAAGCCTGCTCCAAGTTTAACTACTAAATATTTTGTTATTTCCACAGACTACTATTGAACCCAGTGACTGTGCTAATTAATTTTCAATTTCTCTATGTCGGATTTTCTGTGTCACTCATCTACAAATCTGAGCAGTATAAAAGTACCTCATCGGGTCTAATTTCACTCTTGGTCTTTTTGTCCCCCTGTATAATTTCGGGGGGTATTATCCCATTCCTTGTAATACTTGGGTGATACATAAGTTGGTATGTTTTTGAACATAAAACAAACCAAATCTAGTGTATTCCACTACAATAAGGGGACAAATATTGTTTTTGTTTAGTGTTTTTTTTTTTTTTTTTTAACATTTAACTAGCAGGTAAATATAGTCAAAATATGTATATGTAGTTAAAATAAGCCCAATTTTACCACCTGCTGCATATTTAAATATTAATTATATGATAATTAAATCATAATCCAATAATATATTCTTATATACATAATGGATACTTTATAATTTGATGCTCCTACTTTTGTACTTTTACACAAATAAGCATTTTAATGCGTACTTTTAACATATAACAAATGACAAAATAACATTTAAAGGGCTGGACAAAAAAAGTAATACAGTACTTACGGTACTTCATTTGCTCAGTTTTGACGTCTCGCTACTCTAATACATTCGGCCTTTCGGAACGCTACGTCATCTCCGGTCTCTTTCGGGCTTCGCAGGGCTGCAGCATGGCGGACACCGGTGTGGTGGAGACGCTTCTCCGACGGATTGAGAAGGTGGACGATGGCGTGGACAGCCTGGAAGTGGCGAACAGCCTTGAGGTGGACCACCAGGTCATCGTCGGAGCCGTGAAGAGTCTGCAGGCCCTCGGAGACGTGAGTGTCCCGGGCTGAGGGGCAGCGGAAGTCAGTCTGTCCCCGTCAACAGTGTTCATTGAGTGTGACTGATGCAATCAGGACGTCAAGTTTAAAGAGATGATAACTGTCAAACAGACAGGCTTAGCATTGTGTGATATGTTATTTAAGTACAGCGCAGTCCACTGAGACAGTTAGGATGATTTACACTGCGTCAGATACGGACACATGAGCTGACAGTCGTGTCTGTCTTTTTTCGCTGTCTAGATAATCTCTGCCGAGCTGCGGTCCTCCAAGCACTGGGAGTTGACGGCGGAGGGCACGGAGATAGCCGAGCAGGGCAGCCATGAAGCCCGGGTGTTCAGCTCCATCCCGCTGGAGGGTCTGGCACAGAGTGATCTCATGGTGAGTGTTACAGGTGGACCGGTCAGGTCTGCAGTCCACAATGACACTTTACCTGCAGGACTGAAATTGACATAAAGAAACGGGTGGGAACATTCAGCCTAGTATAAACACAGAGAAGAAGGGTAGCTGCTCCTGACGAAGCTCCCAAGTATTTGACAGGTTTTCTATGAAGCATCAAGGTGTATGTGACTAAACCATTGACTAGATGATAAAATGTCTCCCCCAAATCCTGCACAAAGACCCCCACAATAGATGCACATTAGACCACAGACCCCCTGTGTGAGAGGATTTTTCTTGTCTTGTCTTAAGGAATCCCCTTGGAGTAAGTCTTTTTTTATTTTTATGTTTGAAAATATAAAAAAGTCTTCATAGCCAGTCGATGATCAGGCTATCACTATAAATTACAATCAGTCAAACAACCAACCCAATTTATTCCCTTGCTGGGGACCCCCCAGAGCCCATTAAAGGACCCCTTCTCGTTCCCGGAACCCCAGTTTTGAAAACCCCTGTTATAATCACAACTATTTTGATAACTAAATAATTATTTGAGTATTTTCTAAGCAATAAATGGCTGTTTACTGTTGGTCAGACAATGTAAGCTTTTTGAAACAATAGTATTATCAGCATGTCATCAGTATCAGCAAATAAAACCTTTTAAATGAAACGTCATCTCGAAATGCTGATATTTCTGCCCATCATGATGATGATTTAATTATGGGCATGTTACACAGGTATGACTGCAGTGTGGAGTTTGTTTGTTTTTTGAAGTGTCAATGCAATGATTGCTCAGCGTCGGCCACGTGAGGAGGTTGAGAATTGAATTGCCCATCTTAAGAGCTGTCATCCCAGTGAATTATTTACTTTTCTTATTTTGCCCAGTGAATGTGTACATTTGGAAAATGAATTGTATAAGAGTACATATAATAATATGTTAATTCCACTGAGGGGAGGGACTTGATGTTCTCTGATGTTGTGTTCATTTATCAGTTTTGACATCAGCAGTCAGCCAAAATGAGTTGTTCTGTGGGAAATTCTGACAGCATTTTTCACTATTTTGTTTAATTGAATATCAAATAATAATAATATGATTAATCAACAATGAAAGTATTTGTTAGTTGCAGCTAAACTGATGTCTATATTGCCTCGGGTTAGTCTGGGATCTGGGATCCGTTACCATTTAATGCTGGAGGGACATCATGCAAATTTACAAAGCTTATATATTTGCTCTGGTCCAAAACATTTGTTTGTTTGTTTGTTTGTTTGTTTTTTTGCAAGGTAAAAACACTTGCACAAATTTTATACAGAACAAAACCAAGTATAAGACTGAATCCATTGTGTTCTGCATATCATGGAGATGTCTAGCGGTTTCCTAATTTCTATTACAGTTAAGTGCAGCCATGTTTTAGTTCTCGCTGGGTAACAATTAAACAGAAAACAACATCCTCTGACTGCACATGTTCTTCTACTCCAGATAACTTATCAGATTGAAAAAATGCATGAAATACCTTTAATGAATATAATAAAAATATATTTCTGTTATCTGCATGCCAAACATAGGAATACAAAATAGAGCAGGATAAAACCTCTTAGCCAGTGGTTAAAAGGTCTTTCAAGTTCATTAATGGAAAACTTAGCAGCTACAGTAAAGGGAAAATATAAGAAAAGAAGCCGGGAACATTCATGGACTTTCTGGAAATGAATCCAACTCTTTTTGTTTTACAGTACAAAGTATTGACCTAAGTAAGCGTGGACAAACTGTGCATCAGTTATGACTTTTTATGTATGAATTTATTTAGTATGTGTTGCATTTGCTCTTAAATGCTATTGTAGTCATATAAACACAGAATGGACTGCAGAGACTGTTGTATTTCCATATTTTTGCTATACTACATTACATTATTCATTATATTCAGTGACATTGCTACCCCCTTGTGTTTGCCCCCGTGCAGAAACTGTCCTTCGGGAAGATCGGCTTCAGCAAAGCCATGTCCAACAAATGGATCAGAGTGGACAAGGCACACGAGGGCGGCCCGAGGATATTCAGGACCGTATGTGTCAAGTTTACATCAACCTGTTATCATGGCTCTTTGTGATCTGAAGTCCTTTTCTAATCAAGATGTGTATGTGTGGTTACGTGTTGATCCTTAGGTGGAGAGCATCGATGACCAGGTCAGAGAGAAGCTGCTTCTTATAAAGAAGGGTGACACAACTCAGCTGGATGAAAAAGAAAAGAACGAGCTGAAGAAGAGAAAACTGCTCTCTGAAGTGTAAGTCCCTAAACACTTCATGCATACAGTCAGCGTTGACTGTGTACCTTTGTCCACCAGCAGGTGGCAGTGGAAGCTTTGTTGTGGTGCAGTGGTTGCTTGACACATAACAGCATGAGGTTGGGATTATATTTCAAACAGTCCCTATCAAACAACAGTTTCATTTAATAGTCTGCTGGGAACACATTGTAATTGCTTTGATGCATCCTGTTCCTGTTGCCAGCATTCGTTATGTAACTCTTCACCAGTTTGCCAGAAATATGGGATTGTGTCTTTTTGGCTTCTGTGAGTGCTGTGGCAGACCAGCATGGTGGCAGATATGTTGTGAATGAGCTCCTTCCTTTTTGAAACACAGTCTTATATTCGACTCAAACACTTAAATTGTTCCAGAAGAGCTAGCAGATTAAACTGAGTGTTGTCGCTGCTGAGACCCCAAAAAGCTCCAGGAGTGGGTAAATTAAGGTTCCATTATTACATTTACATTTACAATGTCGACCCGTCTGATCAACAGGTTTGAAACAGTCCCTTTTCGTCGTAATTCTCTGGGGTTATACTGAAAATATACGAGGTATTTCATTATCTCATGTCATTCCATGATGAAGGAGCCAGCTCATATGGATCTTCATCACCTATTAACTGTAGTTTTTTGAGATATCACATTGTTTCCTTTCCTGTCCTTTCCTGTGAGTTTTTTCTAAACTTTTCTGTCATTTAGACATCCTATAATCTGCGTAAATTGAATATTCGTCATATAATTCATTCTGTTGTTGATATCCCAGTACCTCCAATGTAGCCGTGCATCCGGGGTACTGATCAAACTGTAACCATGTTAACTACTTCACCCATCGACTTGCTTTGTTCTCATTCTTACAAAAAGGTGTTGAAGGCAGCTTGCAGATAAAGCAGCTGTTGGATAAAATGTCATGGGTACAGTCGGTCAGTATATTGATGCAAAACTAACGAAGAACCTTAAAATTAGAATGCACATGGATGAGGACATTTAGGATAACTCACTGAAATATCCTCTGGATTCATACCAAGGTTATGATAAAAATCCTCTTACTCAGAGAGCAATCTTACATAAACTGGTAGCGAGACATCGGAAGTACCTAAGCTGATCTAACCGAGCATCTTTCTCCTGAGGGAAGATATTATCAGGAAATATTCACCGCAGAGAATAAAAAACTGTAGCTGAGCTGTAGTGAGCTTTGTTAAGTAACCAAATACATGATGTTTCATAGATGAGATGACGCTTAGGCCTTTATACACTCACACACATTCACCTGAGGCATTAGAGAGAAACTGTTGCGAGCAGATTTGTCATCATGAATCAGAATTCATGTAAAAAGATATTAGAAACACTTTGTCATTCATTTCAAAACAGCACCACCAAACACTACCATACAGCTGAATCAACAATAATTAAAAAAAAATCTTTCTAGTCCTTTACTTTAGTCTGCTATATTCATAAAGATGATCACATTTAACACTAAGTCACTCATCATATCTTTTCCTGTCCTCTAATGTTATTTTCTGTGTTTAGGACGGTGAAGTCATACTGGATATCTAAGGGCAGTTCCTTCAGCACCACCGTCACCAAACAGGAGACGGAGCTCACTCCTGAGATGATTGCCAAGTGAGTACAGTTGCACCCCTTCCAGTCTAATTTAAAATATGTTTTGATGTATTCTGCTTAATAAAATTGCAAAATGTGTCCCGTCTGCCCTCCTCTGTCTGTCAGTGACGGGGCGCAGGACCTCAGACAGAGGACACAGAGAAACCTCTGTCCATAAAAGGGGACGAGTCCAAAGATGAGGACTTTGTCCTAAAGGCAGGGCAGAACAAAACGATTAAAATATCTGAAATGCTGTTATCTCATATCCAGTTCTACATCTTTATTCTGCTTTTATGATTAGAAGTCATACAAACTAACAGTTCATTTCTAATATTTTTCACTGACAAAACTTATTTTCCTTCTTTATCTCTCTGTCTTTCCTTCAAAACTCGCATAATGTATGTTAATGCAACTTTTAGGCACCCTGTATTACTCGCTGTTGCTGTGAGATCCTTTGAAATAAAAAATAAGGATAACTAAATAAATAAATAAATTACGGACATGCTCATAATACAGCTTATACAGTTTTCATGAGGATGAGGCATTAAAACGCTGTCTGGTCTCAGGTTTGCATGTAATCATATCGTAGAGGGGATTTAGCTAAAAGCAGCATCCAGATGTTCTTTTCTTTCTATGCCCAAAATTCAAATTGATGCAGCTTTTACTTCTCTGCACTGAAAGTGTTCACGATAGATTTGATGCCCTCGATCATCCAAGCTCCCGATGAATCAGATGAATAAGCAGAAACATTATGTTTTTGTTACCTGATTGTGGAAAACCTACTGACTAATGAAGAAGTCAGGATGCTGTTGTTACTTGGTACAGCAGAAGTGAAAGCTGCAGTCTTCAGACTCCTCTTGACTGCTCTTTTTAAGTCCTGCTTGTGTTGTGTTTCAGTGGCAGCTGGAAAGAGAAGAAATTTAAGCCCTACAACTTTGAGGCCCTGGGCGTTGCCCCCGACTGTGGCCACCTGCACCCGCTGATGAAGGTGCGAACACAGTTCAGGCAGATCTTCCTGGAGATGGGGTGAGTGGCTATAAACATCGCAGTGAAAGAAGCCGTTTCCCCACATATAAAGAGCCCATAAAATCAACTCTTTGCTTTCTGTAGCTTCACAGAGATGCCCACCAACAACTTCATAGAGAGCTCTTTCTGGAACTTTGACTCCCTGTTCCAGCCCCAGCAGCACCCGGCCAGAGACCAGCACGACACCTTCTTCCTCTCTGGTGTGTGTCATACGTTTCTCTGTCTCAGTGCTGTCGCTCATAGTCATTTCAGATGATCATTTATTCCAAACGTCATTTTCCAGACCCAGCACTGGCTCATGAGTTCCCGCAGGACTACCTGGAGAGGGTGAAGAAGGTCCACTCAGAGGGAGGCTATGGTTCACAGGGGTGAGACATAATCACACACTCACATCACAAGTAACATTAATGAACTTTGAACAAAGCCTGATATCAACATGATCTGATATCCTGCTGTCTGTCAGGTACAAATACGACTGGAAGATAGAGGAGGCTCAGAAAAACATCCTCCGCACTCACACTACAGCAGTCAGTGCACGCATGTTGTATAAACTTGCACAGCAGGTGAGTTGCACACACGTTGTTCTAACGTTTGAAGGTTTCAACCTGCATTTGTAAGACAACCAGCCTTTTGGTGCCCCTGTAGCTCAGTTGCAGGGCGTCCACCCCTGTCAGTCCTCTGCAGCAGCCATGGGTTTGAATCCAGCCTAAACATATTTCCCCCACCCCCTCCACCCTTTCCTGTCTTCACTTCAGCGAGCTGTCCTGTCACAATAAAAGCACAAAAGTGTCTACATACTTTTGACCATATAGTGTATGTATTATACCTGTGCTGCCACTGACCATGAAGCTCTTCTCCCTCTCTGTCTCCTCACCCACATGTCAAACCATCAACCAGGAGAAGTTCACCCCCGTCAAGTATTTCTCCATTGACCGGGTGTTCAGGAACGAGACCTTAGATGCCACCCATCTGGCCGAGTTCCACCAGATAGAGGGCGTGGTGGCCGACTACGGACTCACACTGGGAGATCTCATGGGCATCCTGCACCAGTTCTTCACTAAACTAGGTCAGCAGGACTCCATGATACTGTGAATATGACTTGATAAATGTGTTACAAACTCAGGTTCAGGGCCTTTATAGTACGGCTAAAGTTCAAATGCTCCTGAGGGGTAACTGTAAATATTTAACTACACAGACCCATAACACAACAGTCTTAAACACTGTATTTATGCAAAACGGGCAGCTACTATATACCTGCAAATAACATTTTCTGCAGTGTTTTTTTACACTTTGACAAGTTTTTGCTGATTGTTGTTGTTGCTGTTACATGTGTTTACCAGGGCACATAAATCCTGCCTTTGCTCTTTCTTTTCCAGGAATTACCAAACTCCGCTTCAAGCCTGCCTACAACCCGTATACAGAGCCCAGCATGGAAGTGTTCAGCTACCATGAAGGTACAGAACAGCTGCTCTAGATAATTTACTACCATTGATTGCTACAGTTTCAGTCATCAAATGGCTTTTCTATGTTTTTTATATGAGGCGTGCAGGCCAGCTAGAAAATTAATTGAATAAATATGGGAGTGACATACCCAATGTTCTTTGAAAAAACATAAATATCTTTTAATATCTTTTTAGTTACCGCCCCATGTCTTTTGCAGGACAATTCTGTTTTGTGGTTTTGGTTTGTTGCACCAACTGTTTGTCATTTCTCTCTCTACATATAGGACTAAAAAAATGGGTGGAAGTGGGAAACTCGGGGGTCTTCAGACCAGAGATGCTGCTGCCCATGGGTCTTCCTGAGGACGTGTCGGTTATTGCCTGGGGGTTGTCGCTTGAAAGGTGAACACACTCATGAAGCGTACAGAAACACAATATGAATTTGTTTTTGTGTACAGAGAAAATACAAACTGACCTGCATTTTTTATATTGCCATGTCAGCTTTAGAAAATGGGAGCATTTCTGTATGTCTGTGAAAACTGTCTCTTGTCCATAATCTCTCAGATCTTCCATTTGTGATTTTGAGAGAGACTCAGTCTGTCTATAGACGTCATCAGCCCTGCAGCTGTGTAGCCACTGACCTCACGTCTGACCCACATTTCATATATTTAGGTTTATTGTCTGGTTTATGCATCATTTTAAATTTACAATTGACATTATTTATTGTGATTATTTCATGTTACATATGTCGTTGTAGACGCTATGTGACTGTTTACAGCTAATTTGTTACAGTACAGGGTATTTCTGTTCAATTTAAATACATAATCACCAGTCCAGTTTTAACTGAACCAACTGTGATGTCAGCCATTTGTTGGTGGACGCCTTGAAGCCTCGAGTTTGGTATGAGTGTTTTTTTGCAACCAGAGCATGCACAGTACCGACGAGAGCGTGAAGCTGCTGGGTGACATACTGTGACTTGGGTGGAGATTGGTTCTGGCTCGTCTGTTCAGCAGGAAATAATAGTGCCCTACCTGGTCCCGATCGTCTTCGTATTACACCTACTTTGGGTTTAAATGTAGTTAAACCTGAGGTTTAACTGGGGACAACCATCATGGCTAATAAACATGGAGCGAGCAGGATGGGAAAAGGCTCTATAATCCACGATGAGTAATCCTCCCTCTTCCACCCAACCCTCTGTTTTTTCTCCCTGACCCATCAGACCTGGAATTACACACAACACAAACACTTTGTACTCTGTCGCGGCTGAATTTTGTGTAACAAGTATTGTCGCTCACTCAGCCCTATCCTCTGACCCACAGGCCTACCATGATTAAATACGGCATCAACAACATCAGAGAGCTGGTGGGACACAAGGTGAACCTCCAGATGGTCTACGACGGTCCCATCTGTCGACTCGAGTCCTGAGGTTCACCCAACCATCATTATTATTATTTTGGATGGACCCTGCTTACCTATACCAACTCGTTTCTACGTCTCCTTTGAGATAGCCCTTCACCCTCTACGTAATCTTGCCAGTCTAAGCTTGGCCAGTAAAAACCAGTTGGTCTGAGAGCGACTGTAGCAGAAAGAGGGTCTGATTTTCTCCTTCATGAAGGCAACAGATCACAATAAACTGTTTCACTACACAGGAGCAACCATTGTATGAACTCGATACTGTGCTGCCATGCAAAACATCACTGGGAGTCTTGACTTTGTTACATACTAAGAACAGTTTTTTACATCATGTACAGGAATAAATACCACTTTTGGAATGTAACAATGGTACAATAAAGTGTGTTTTCCAAATGCCAATCTAACGTGACTTGTATGTTTGTTGTCATAAACAAAGAAATGGTTTCATCTGACTTTCTTAAAGGTAGAATTAGTAAAGTTTATCCAAGCTGTTTGTAAATGCACCAGAAAGATAGTTGATTTTTTTTTTTTTTTTTCATTTTACAGCCATATCAACCAACCCTATTAGCCATCGTTAATGTTATAGATTACACCTGGGCGCCAAGACTTCTGCAGTGAAAAAGGTCTCTTGTAACTGAAATTTATGGCACCAGTGAAGGCGAAAATGTTAATAATGTAGGAATTTAAATTCAGGTTTCTAGCTGCTGTTTGAGGAGGATTTTATTGATCTGTTTCTAACTTTGTCTGTTTCTAACTACTGCAGCAGACACAGTGACTTCATTCAGAGCTCAGACACAGACTGTGATGAACTGAGCCTGTGAAAATATTTTAATAACATTTTAGAGAAGAACATGTTGCTAAATTGTTGCTTGCCAAAACAAGTAAGATTTCCTTTGCTAATGAATCTGCCTTCCACAACACAAAGCATTAATAATTCCAATCCATGTAAAATCTTTTGAACCTTTAGATCTCAGAAACACTCAAATGCAAACGTATTATTCCAAGGTATCACAGAAGATTTCTGATTGTACTGATTTACAATTGCAGATTAGCGGATATTTACACATCCAGTAGTTTTGTTGTGTTTGTGATGAAAAGGAAAGCCAGTGTTTGGATGTGCTTAAACAGTCTGGTTATGATGTGGGATTAAAGTTAACTCTGTGTCTGTCCACAGTGTGTTGCTGGGCAGTGGTTGTGGGTATATGCCAATAGATATAACACATTTTTCCATTCCTGACTGCAAACTGTGTTAACATGCAAAAGCTGCCTCATAGACACTAAGAATGTGTGAACACATTTTGGAATGGAAATATTGAAATACATTTTTAGCTGCATTTTATCCTTGTGTAATCCTTCATCCCTTGTAATTACTTTTGTAACTGTCACTTGCAGTGATGCTTATATCTGCAAATCTTACAATTCTTGAATCACATATTGAATATAGTTCAACTTGTATAAGTGCCCTGTGACCCTGATTTCTTCATTTCACTGGTCCAGACTCAAGTTCAAAGAAAGTTCAGTACTCAATTTAACTTACTAAGCTCTCACTGCACCACATGCCATTAACTGGACAGGAGTTAAATGAAAAAGAGTTTCTTGATTCAGTCTGTAGATTTAAAAATGTAATTTAATTGAGTCCTGAACTGATTAAAGCAGTCAAAACAAAGCGGCAAAATAAGTTGTGATTTCATTCGTTCTTCACTCTTGGTTGATGTCTAAGAATAGAAGCTGCTGTGAGCAGGTTTTAAATGGGAAATTAGTTCACTTTCCCAGCATGCCACACGGTATACTTTTGTGCTATAAGCTGCACTGATGGACTCTGCATAACCAGACAGTGCGTCACCTGCCATAAAGGCCGCAGGATTAAGTCGTGTTGTGTACATGTCGAATTGCAGGAACTCCGTTAAGTCTTCGTCTTAAGCTAATCCCTCAGTGTCTTGAAATAACATTTTCCTGAAGTGTGCGAGGCAGCCAGCTGGTTAGTTCACAGGCTGGGAGCAGCTTTGTTGATGCGAGGAGTACAGATAATGTGCAGTAGTAACCTCCATCAAGAGTCTGATCTGCTGTGCCTCTTAGCAGACTATAAGGAATACATAAAGAGCAACAACAAAACTTCCACACATAAGACACACTTTATACTGAGAGCTCTGCGCTTATATTCAGAGCCACTCGCTCAGCTTATTTGAAAAATATCTTTATTTCATCCACAAAGAAATACTACAGTAGGTACCACTCTTAGAAATAAACGTGCCAACTACAACCATACTGGCTTCTTTGGCTTGTCCCCATAGGAAAACCCTTTTTGGTTCCTGGTAGAACCTTTGATGAAGGTTTCAAATGGAAACCTTTCAAAAGGTTCTACCTAGAACCCAACCATCTTTGAGAGGTTCCCCTCAGAACCCCTCAAGAGAGGTTCAGAGATAAATGGTTCTGGGAGGAAGCCTTTTGGAAAGCTTATTTCTAAGAGTGTAGCCATGACAGCGCTAACCAACATGAATCATTAATCTAGCATGTCAAACAGCTTCTCTCTGAAGCTCAGGCACACAGCGATCTTCTCTGGTAATCCCTTTGGTCCTTGGGTGACTCCTTCTCAGGGCGTTTGCTTTGACTTTTCTGTTGATATGATGTGTGAGAGACACAACAGTCTTGAGTCATGTTTCATAATTTTAAGAGATAATTTAACATTTAGAAGAGAAGGACACAGTGAAGTCATTGCAGGCGATTTCCCACTGTACATCTGGGGTGGGTGGATGGGGTTTCTACACATTGCACATGACAACAGTGTCTTACTGGCCACAAAACACACATCCAAGTCATATCTGCGTGTTTTTTTATGTGTGCTGGGGTTCAAACACTTGGTTGCTTTTTGTCAAGGCTGTTCATGATCACGTTCCTTGTCCATAATCATATTTCCCTCGGGATGTCCTTCATATCTCTGGTTGGCCCTGGGCTGGCTGAGAAAGTCATTGAGCTGTGACTTGCTGGGCTGTGTAAGTGTGGGAACAAAGAGGGGATGTATGGGATGGCGGCCAGCAGCAGCGGGCTGGTCTGGGGGCTTTCATCATGGGGCAGAGGGATAACCACGTCGTCCTGGTCCCACACGTGGAAGGCATTGTGGGCAAATGGATGCACTGGAGGAGGATGGCTGGAGGCCATGTGCTGAAGGTTGTTGTCCTTGTTGTTGTCTTCATCACCAGTCGGACCCAACACACAATCTTAACAGGAGGGGCAGAGATTAAAGATTTAATACCACAAAAGTAGCTTACTTCTGCTGTTGCCACAAGGTACAGTATATGTAAAGATTGTGAAGTTGCTTGACTAATTAAAGAGAAGAATAAGAAATTATTAAATGTTCTAAATAAATGGTTCAAACAGCTCAAATCAAACAGTAGAAATAGTAATGAATAACTGCTAATGATTGAAATAAATAGCTACAAGTAATAAATGATCAGTTCAAATAGTTAATTGAATAAATGGTGAAACAGCAAAAATTAAACAATTGAGAAGGTAAGCAAAAAGTAATGAATAGCGTTAAATAGTTAGCTAAAGTAATGAATAGTTCAAATAATATACCTTGTTCACAGCAGCCATACTGATATGAAAGGAGGGATGTTGTATACAAGTGTCACCAATAGTAATTAAGGTCGTTACAGTGGCTGTGCTTTGAAGGGAACCCTTGATTTGTGAAACACTCGCGAGATTTGACAAGTTGTTTCTTATTTGTGCACATTATACAAACTAATTACGTTTTACAATGTGACCACCCTGTGGTTAAAATGTGGGTTAGGTCAGGGACAGAAAACACTTTGTTAACGTCAGGGAAAGATGATGGTTTTCCTTTCTGGACAGGATCCAACATGCACTATAGCTCCCTCTGTCTCATGTCTAATGGGTAAAAAATGCTCGCTAAACAGTTACAGTTATGATAAACTGTTACTGGTTGAAACGGTTGAAACAGTTATTGAAATATACCATTTATGGATCAGTTATTTATATGGTTAGCTTAAGTAAGTTAAAGAATAAACCGTTTACCATAAATAGTTATCCTAAAGTGTTTTATGAAAAGGTGAAACAGCTCAAATTAAATGGTAAAAATAATGTTAATTAGCCAAAAGTAGAGGATAAATGGTGAAATTACGTTAGCATCAACATTAATGGGTAAAAGACTAGCTAGGTAAATAAAATGGACAAATGGTTAAAGTTAGCCGTTTCTTTCACTACAAGGGATATCGTAATTTTTAAAATGTCAAATTGACTGTGACGATCTCTGCAGTCATATTACATGGTTATTTATTTTATTATTTTTTATTTTATATATATAAAAAAGATGCTACTGAGTGCTGCGTTCTTTTTGTATTGCAATTTTACAAACATAATTCAAACATTCATTGCCAGATACATTTCATTAAATAATGAAACCAGGGGCACTTTAAGTTAAAGGGGAAAAAGTAATTTTTGATTAATAAAAATGCAGACGGCTACACATCAGATTATTTAATAAAGGGCACTTCATGTGAGGTGCAAAGCTTAAGTATGTTTACTCCTTGTCCTTGCATTATTATTGTACAGTCCATACATTTTATTCTAAATGTGTATATTAAATAGTGGGTTGACTCAAATAAATGTGTAATTATGTTATGTATTATAATTCAGTCGGAAATACCTGCTATGTCAATGGCCAGATCCTTGATGAGATGTCCAACAATGGCATAGGCAACTCCAACAACTACCAGGGCAGCCATGAGCAGATACACCACTGCCTTTGGCAAAGCGATGAGGTCCTTCACTGGGGGCTTGTATTGCTTGTACAGAGGGTCGTCTATTGTCATTGAGTACGGGTAAGCTTGTGCTTCATCAGTGGAGTTAAAGCCGGTGAAATTATAGATATTCATGATTAGCAGAACTTCTTATTCCAACTGAGAATCAGACTCCCTCTTTGTTCTTCTTCTCTCTCCTCACTTAAGACTGGACCTTCCTCCGGACATGAGAGTGATATTCCTCACATGGAGCAGAGTTAAGAGCAGGTAAATCAATTCTCCAAGCCTGCAAAGAAAAGAAGACAAATGTGTGAGGAAAAAAACAACAACACGGATTTTAATGCAGCATTTAACACTTTGTATTTCACCCCCAACCTTGTGAACCGTATTTTGAAGCTCTAAATCCATCCAAATGTTTGAGAGGACAGTTTCTTCTTGTAAAGCAGTCTGCAGGACTGTTGTTCGGGTCCTTAATGTGCGGCGGCTCCTTGTCTCTCTGTCCTTGGTGCTGAAATGAAGCGCTGCCTCTGCTCCGTCAGCAGTTGTAAACTGTTAGGTCCGCCCACTTGGACCACTCAACTGTGTCCACATGTCTCTAACACACACACACACACACACACACACACACAGAGGCTTACAGGCTGCTGTCGTCGAGCCCTTAATGCCTTCAAGTTACCGAGAAGTCGTCTCGTAGGAACTCGATCAAGAGCTATTTGCGCTGATCCAAGTTGTTGAAAGTTTCCTTGATGTAAAGACTGCAGAGTTATAACAGGTCATGAACACACTACATTACAGTACAGTCCAGTATAACCGCACCACAAACTAGTTTGGCCCATGTTATCAAGTACTGTATAACACAATCGATCACACAGGTCTTCAAGGTATTAAAAATGTAAAAAAATGTAAAAGATTTCGTGGTATCTAGTGCTGAATGTAAAGGATTAAAATGTGTGTGTGTATACAAGACGTAAATATGCAGAGTGTGAAGGTCTAAATGGTTAAAACTGCAGTATAGAAATTTATATGACTGTGTGTTGAAGGACCTCTGTGATTCAGAATCTTTGAAAAACCTTGAAAACCCTTTTTCATGGCTCCACACCAGAGGCATCAATGCTTTAAGTACACGATATCTCAAGAACACCTTGAGGGAACGTCTTCACACTTTGAACAAATGACCAGTTAGGCTCAAAGATGAACTTATTACATTTTAGTGTTCAAAGGTCAAAGTTCAAGGTCATTGTGACTTCAGGTCCGCCTCATTCTTGTGAATGTGATATCTCAGGAATCCTTGAAAGACGTTTCTTCAAATTTGGTGCAAACGTCCATGAACTCAAGAGAGAAATTATTAGATTTAGGTGGTTAAAGGTCAAAAGTCACTGTGGCCTCACAAAACACGTTCTTTGGCCATAACTCAAGAATTCATACACTAATTAAGACAAAACTTCACACAAGCTGTGCTGCACAATTACTACTTCCATGTAACTTGTTACATGTAATTACATTATAAAACAAATGTAATTATAATCTTTTACAGTTACTGAAAAAAAAGTAATTAAATTACAGTTCCTAATCAAAAAGTTGATGATTACAATGGGGTAACATCATAATATGACTGGAACCCAACCTAAGGACTCAGCCTTAGTACATGGGCCTTATGCTCCACCAGGTGAACTGCTGGGTCACCCCCAAATGGTTTGTTTTTGTTGCAGTACGGCACAAAACCAGAAAGTTAGAATTATGTTCAAACCATCAGCATCCTTTAAGCTCTCAATTTGAAGTGAAGATGTGCTGTAACCTGTCACACAGTGGTTGTACCATGCATACCCACAAATCCCAACTCAAATGATAATCTTGTATTTTGGTGTACTCAGAGGATTAGCATGTTTGTCCCTGTTGAATGCTCTCAAAGATTGTCGGTTAAAAGTGTAAAGTCCAATCATGAGAGTGACTCATTTTGACAGAGCCTCTAACTCACTGATGTTATAATCCAGATCATTATTAGAGATGAAAAGCCTCCTAATTATCTGAGTATTAAACTGCCGTCACCCCTGCTAATGTCTGAATGAGGGAGTGAGAGATACATCAGGGGACATGTTGAGGAGTGATCACAAAGGAGCCATCATGCCAACCTCCATCATCCCCAACAGCAGAACACAAAGTCCATTTGAGGTACAATTAGTCACAGTGAGTCACATCTACACATGCCCAAAAGATGAAAGGCCATTGGTCAAAAAGAAAAAAATAAATAATGGAAAAGCAATTTCCTTATGTAAGCGCCATGTAGAACATGGCTGGGCACCATGTACGGCTAGGGATTTGCTGGTTCTTTAATTCCCTCCACTTCAAAGTGGCAGCAGCAGACATGCAATGAAGCTGGAGAGGATGGAGGTCTTTATCGGTCCAGCAGTGCTGCCCACCCCCACATCCCTCAAGCCCTGATGGATTTAAAGAGAGAGAGAGCAAAAAACAAAAAAACAAAACAAAACAGAGATTATCTGCTCAGCACTGAGAACATTTTG
This sequence comes from Lutjanus campechanus, assembly GCA_027495735.1. NCBI lineage: Eukaryota > Metazoa > Chordata > Actinopteri > Lutjaniformes > Lutjanidae > Lutjanus > Lutjanus campechanus. The sequence continues at coordinate 41,193 of JAJHUR010107257.1, forward strand.
TGGGGTTCACTTCTCCTTAATTATCCAGGACATGAAGTGAAGTAGAGATTGAGAGAGACAGTATAAATATATAAATCAAAGTAGATCTGCTGTGGCTTTTTGTTACATTAAGGCAAAAACTAGAAATAATGTGTTTTTATTAGTCAGTAAACAAACACAGCTGTACCCTCATTAGACACCAGACACCTAACAGTATTCTAATATGACTTAACAAACCATACTTTGTATCAAATTAGACAAAAAAAAAGGACATATGTTCTATAATTAGACAGTATTAGAACCTTCATTAGGCCCTCATTGCACAAACATGAGTTGTATCTTAGTTTTACAGATAATGTAATTAGCCTGATAACCTACCAAAAGGTAATATTGCTAGAATGGGCAACTAGTCATTTTGTGTTCATATGATCTCAGCACCTGTATTAGTTATTAATGTTGTTTCAGTTGTGTTTTATCTTCCATTTGACTGACAGATATCTGACTTTTGCACATGCTCATTGTTCATTGCTTAAGTATCAGCTTTAAAAATGTTTAAGTATTTGTTTTCATTTCACAACCAATAGTACCTTCTCTTCCTTCTAATAACAGCTTTTGTGCTATTTTTCGCAAATGAATCTTTGATTCCCATCTCCTCTATTGAACTGGAGATAATGGTGTGAGTTAATATGAATAATGGCAGAGGTCAAAGTACGATGGAGTGACAGGAGGATTAACAGTAAAGTCCTCGCCCGACCACAACACCGCAGCTGATAAACAAATGCATTTTGATGAAGAAGAGATGATTACAGTGATTGTTGCCAATGCTAACCAGCATCTGTGATGGTATGGGGGTGTGTTAGTACCCACGGCAACATGGGTAACTTACACCTCTGTGAAGGCCCCATTAACGCTGAAAGGTCCAGACAGGTTTTTGAGCAACATATGCTGCCATCCAGACGTTTTTCAGAGACGTCCCTGCTTTATTTCAGAAAGATGATGTCAAGACACATTGTGCCTGAGTTATAACAGTGTGGCTTCGTAGTAAAACAGTTCAGGCACCTGACTGGCCTGCCTGCAGTGCAGACCTGTCTCCCACTGATGATGTGTGGCTCATTATAAAGAGGAAAATAGGACAACGCAGACTCTTGAACCACTGAAGTCGTATATCAAGCAAAAGTAGAACTTTCAAAACTTCAACAATTAGTGTCCTCGGTTCCTCAACGCTTACTGAGTGATGTTAAAAGAAAAGGTTTTGTGTCACAGTGGTAAGCATGTTCCTGTCCCAACTTATTTGAAACATGTTGCAGGCATTTAATTCAGAATGAGTGTATATTTATATAAAACAATAAATTTAATGTTTGAACATTGAATATCTTGTCTTTGCACTGTCTTCAACTGAATATAGGTTGAAAAAGATTTGCAAATCATTGCATTTGGTTTTATTTACATTTTAATATGGAATTGGGGTGTGCATAAAAATGATGCATACCAGTGGTTCCCAACCTTTTAGGCCTGTTACCTCTTACAAAAATTCAGACTTCAATGGCAGCTGACTTATATGAATCTCAAACAGCATATGACTGAAGTCAAAACAGCCTTCAGTTACCCTGTGGGCCGGCTACATATTTTACCCCACAACTAATATTTATGACTTTATATTGTGTCGTAATAAATATGAAAAAGCCTTGTGTTTATCTTCCTCCATTAAGATTAAAAAATTCTCACCATGTTGTAAAAAGAATGAAGTAACAGAAGAGTGTTGTTTGCCTTAAATTTGCAATTCATTCCCCTGTAGACATTTGGAATACTTAAATAACTTTTATTATTAAATCTCTGATCAACATCCTTGACCTCTGGTAAACCATGCAAAGTTATGACATGTTAGAGACTGAGCCAATAAAGTGCCAGAGATAATCACCTTGATATACCTAACAATAGTAAACTGATCTAATCATCAATGTAAGATAACGTCTTACTCCAATTTTACAGAGACAATGTCGGCATAATTGGATCAAATTAAAAACATAAAAGCTTCACAGGCAATTCCAAACAAATTGTGTTCACTTATGCTTTGTTGATTTTGTTAATTGCAGTATTAACGTTGCATACATCAGTAACCAGCAGCAAGTCTCATTAAGAACTGTTAATATTTTTCTACAGTAGTGTCCATGACAGTCCATACAATGAATTTGACTTTGTCAATACAACTGGGAAATAGGGAGCAGAAATCTGTCCTATGGTGTTGTGATTGGGAGTAGAAAAATAGCCCTTTTTAAGTAAAAAAAAAAAAAAAAAATCAACTTCTGAATTAATTACACTTCACAACAGACCACAGGATCAGCGACAGACTTAATATATGACCTCTTCTTCTTCTTCTTTCACTCAAAATAAAGCACTCAAATATATATTCTACAATCCTGAGAGAAAACAAACAATATACAGGTGAGAATTCATCAAAATAATCTGAAGGCTGCTGCACAGCTGACATGCGAGATACATTTTTTAACAGCAGGCTCCAGTTGGTTGGGAGCAGCAGCAGTGAGAGGAGGAGTCTAATTGCCCACAGTGAAGGACTGCAGCCCGGTGATGGCTCTACCCAGGATCAGGGCGTGGATGTCATGAGTACCTGGAGGAGGAGATCATCGATATTAAACAGGATCAAAAGGTGCAACTCGGGTGTAGATGGGACACAGGTGACTATTCGATCAATATATTGGATTATATCTCACAAAAAGTTGTAGGAAGCATGAAAATAAATGGAATAAATTTGTAGTCAGTCAAAATATAACTCAAACACAAAAGTATTTTTAAATCTATTGTATGAACATGACTGTCTCATGCAGAACTCAAGTCAGTTTTAAACTGCTTAAACTCCTCCTCTGCCTCACCTTCGTACGTGTTGACAGCCTCCAGGTTCATGACATGGCGGATGATGTGATACTCATCAGCGATGCCGTTTCCTCCCAGCATGTCTCTGGCCTGCCTGGCGATGTCAAGGGCTTTACCGCAGCTGTTCCTCTTCAGCATGGATATCATCTCTGGGGCCGCTCTGTTAGGAAACACACTGTTAGGAAACGCTGCTGACTCCATTTTAGTCTGGACGGGTGGAAACGGACAGTTTTAGAAACAATGATGCAGATTTGATCTTATCAGTCATGTCATGTCCTTCCCTGATTGGTCACGTCGGAATCACGTGATGCTTTTCCAGAAGAAAACAAACATCGGCCTTAATCAATTCTGCAAGGATTGCAAATTTCAGTTGTTGCTGACCTTGATCCAGTTCCACTGTTGTTGGTCCAAGCAGAAAAATCTCTGGTCTCATTTTTTTTTGTTATTGCTGTTCTTCATTTGTACTTTGTGCAGCTAAACAACCAAATGCAGAGTCGACCATCTGCATCCTGTTTACACGGGCATGTGCATGTCCTGTGTACGTGAGTGGCACCTGGTTTCCAGGTGTGTAAATATGGACAGATTATTTCTGAAATGGTGCTAAAATGCTTGTGTGGACGGAGATCCTTGAAGTTTTAAAGCATTGTTATAAAATGACAACATATGAGTGCTGACACGGCCTGGCTTAGGGATGGCAATGTCTGTCATCAACCACTTTAGTGCAGACTGAAATATCTTAACAGCTATAGAAAGGGAAATCTTAAACAGTTCCATGACACTGCTGAGAACCCAAAGGGGTCCTGACAGGAAGAGGACAGACCGACTGTGTGGTTCGATGGAGAGAAACATTAGTGCCAACACCATGTCACATCTCATCTAATACACTTCAGTTAGAGGATAAAGTCGTCTTTACCTTTTCTCATCGATGAGTCTTCCCAGCTGCACACAGGACTGCAGGCCAATGGTGATCTCTGTCAACATGTCAGCCATTTTCTTCTGCATCAGCTGATTCCTTGCCAGTGGCACACCGAACTGTATTCTGTTGCAGAACACATAACACTGGTATCCTCATGTTTATCAATAAATAATCAAATCCACTAAGTAGTATTAAATAATTTTTTTAATTGAACTCCTCAAACTTAATTTATTTAGTTCCAAAGCTAGTACTGAACACAAAAATAACGCAACACACATGTATCACCAAAGATGACATGAGGCAGACGATTTGAACATCTGACCTGTCGAGTGTGTACTGTCGAGCTGCATGGAAACAGAACTCTGCAGCACCCAGAGCGCCCCATGCAATCCCGTAACGAGCGTTGTTCAAGCAGCCAAAAGGACCCTGGAGGCAGCAAAAGGGGAATGATGAGCAACTACTGCTGTGTGTTGTTTAAATTGTAATACACTGACCCACACTGTATAATATGAACAGTAACAGAGGTAGTAAGTCACAGGAGTACATTAGTAATCTAACAGAGCAAAAGGTGTTCATATATTTAAATCTAACAAACACATTACTGCATCTAGAACATTCATTGTTTCACTTCACTCACCCCGAGGCCAACAGCGTTTGGTAGCAGATTCTCCTCAGGAACCTCCACCTCGTCCATGAGGATCATCCCAGTGGCGGAGGCCCGCAGGGAGAACTTTCCTTCAATCTTTGGTGTCGAGAGGCCCTTCATGCCACGCTCCAAGATGAAACCGCGGATCTTCCCATCATCACATTTGGCCCAGACTACAGCGACATCTGCCACGGGGGAGTTTGTGATCCTGAAGGTGGAAGCAAAGGAAGTGTGTATGTGGGGATGGACCTGTATTTACCAACTAGAGAAAATGTACTGTAATCTGTTCTGCATTTTTAAAAGCAAAGTAAAAGACCTATCTTTTTAATCTGGCTTTATCTTTAAATGGGAGTAATGTTAAAATATTAGTTTTCTATGCTTCAATCATTGGTTTTTACATTTTTCTTTTTTTGTTTCCTGTATGTGTTGTTTTAATTTTGCTATGTGAAGCACTTGTGTGCGACTGTGTGAAGCTGCATATGTGTATGAAAGGTGCTACATAAATAAAGCTGAGTTGACTTACCTTCACAAACTCACAGTGCTGTGGACATTTTTTTAAAAACATTTCTTCTAATATTACTTTTATCTCGGACCTACAGCAGAATAGACTTATTTATTTCTATGAAGTTATGAAATTGAAAAAAATAAAATAAAACAAGTGCACTGCTTGTGTACTTATCTGAGTTTCATTCAGGACTTTAACTGTGAAGAGCTCCACCATGTGGACAACTACTGACATAGACATGTCTTACAAATAGAAATATTACACAAAAATGCAAAACAATATATTAGATGAAGATAAAATAAAGAAGAATCACTAAATCATTGAAGAAAACACCCGTCAGTGGCTGTTGTGTACTCTACAGAGAATTCATATCATTATTATTCAGGAAATTAAGGACAACTGATAAAATGAACTCTCAATGTGAATCTTCTTGATCAGACACATCACAATGTTTTCTCTCTTTTTTTGATGGTGCAATTTTGTGCTGCCTTTAAATAGTCCACAAACACATATTAATGCTCTTGCTAAAATGTGTAACAAATAGCCTAATTTATAATATGACATGCCTTTCTCAAAGGTTTTAATTAGCTTTTATTTTACTAAAAAGGTCATTTGAGTCTGAAATTAGTTAACATAAAAAAAATCACACGGTATAAAATACATAAAATACACATATAGGAAAACAAATTAGTATTCTTAGTATTATGTTTTTTAACATCTATTTTTTTTCTTTTTTTTCCACAGAAAAAGTCACCAAAAACTTCTTGGTTTTGTTATTCTGCAAGCCAGTTTTCAGAAGCAACAATAAATGCTGAAAACTAACTGAGGTTTTGAATTAGTTTTTCTTGTTTTTATATCTTTGCTACTTTTGATCAAATTTAATGTATAATCAACAGAGATTGTATCGTTATAAACACGTAGTAGTGAAAAAGTATTTAAGTATCAATACTTTCGACAACATAAACGGCCACTCACCAGGTCTTTGAGCCGGTGAGAGTGTAGGTGCGACTGGATGGATTGTATTTGGCTCTTGTTTCCATGCTGCTGGGGTCACTGCCATGGTTAGGCTCTGTCAAGCCAAAGCAACCCAAGATCTCTCCACGAGCTGGGAGTGACAGAGTAATAAACCAAGAGCTCAGTCACTCATCATTGGCTTTTTATGGTTACAACATTATTACCTGGCAAACTGATCATTTCATTCATCTATAGTTTAAGATAAAATGTTGTTGCTGTTGTTTTTTTACCCAGCCTGGGGAGGTACTTCTCTTTCTGCTCCTCTGTGCCGTAGGCATTAATAGGATGCATCACCAGTGACGATTGCACACTCATGACTGAGCGATAGCCGCTGTCCACTCTCTCCACTTCTCTGGCAATCAAACCATAGGCCACATAGCTCGTCCCGGCACAGCCATAACCTTTATATCAAACACACGAAGAGACATTGTCAGTGTTATTAAAAATAGAACATAAAGCATTAGATGAAATAAAGCTAATAATGAAGTAAAGTTTAATGGACTAAACCTTTCATGGATTTAAGAAATTTCTCAAAAACAAACACACACAGATCCAAGGGCCAAAGGGGCCAAAGTCCTTTTCAGACAGTCGTTTAAGTGAAAGAAATTAGGTTGTTTTACAACAGAAGTGTGGTTAAACGTTACAGTTCACAATAAACACACACCCGTGGTCCATTCTGTTTAAGGTCATCAAAGTATAAAACCTCAGCAATATTCATGTAGTCAAAAGTGTGAAAGTCAAATCAAACACACATATTCACCTTTAATGGTTGGGCCCAGGACACCCATCTCTCCCATCTCTGACACAATTTCTCTATGAAACACTAAAAAAGAAGAAGTAGAACATCCCTTTATTAGTGTTAATTACATTTAATAACATTTTTTCCACGCCATTGTTATTTATACACAAGTGGACTTGGTTAGGCACATGCAATTTGTGGGAGAGGTGGTGGTGTGATCGATGCTGCCCAGAAACAGGTGACCAAAGCAGTTGGGTGTTTGGTGCCTTGCTCAAGGGCAACAAAGACAGTACTCAGGAGACGAACTGACATCTCTCCAGCTACCAGTCAACACTGTTCTTTTTTTGGCCTGAGCTGACTTGAACTGGCTACCCTCCAGTCCCCAAGCCAACTCCTTACGGCTACTGCCACCTAAAACTCACAACCCACTGTTACATGAGGTTAAGTTAGGGTTAAATTCCTTTATTTCAACTAAGAGTAAGGTGACAAACTGACAGTGGTAACAGTGTAGCTCACATTAAGAATTTGTGTTTAGCATCAACACTAAAAGTGACATTATGCATATGAAGGCAGCAGATGAACGAAAAATCAAGTAATGACTGAGCGACTCACCTTCATTTCTGTTTGCCAAAATGATGCGGGGCATGAGTTTCTCTTGGCAGTAGGTTCGGAAGGAGTCTCTGATCATGATCTCATCCTCCGTTAGCTGGCCCTCCAGGTCCAGGGCATCGAGCCAGTTGAACTGGACCTTGGCTGCCAGAAGAGGAACAATTCACAACCCTTAAAATATGTTCCAGTCAATATTTAACAATTCAAAACATAATCTCTAACATAGATTGAAAAAATAAAGGGCTTTTAACACCTACGTGCTTTAGACTTCTGCTCAGTCTTCTCTGCATCTGTGGAAAATTCAAACCAGAAAACTGATCAACATTGGGTAAGAAATGTAAGGATGTAATTTGTGATTAACTTTTTAAAATGTAAAAAATGCATAGTATGAAGATAAAACACTGTATTCCCTGAAAAACTAAGAGTTAAAGAAGAATAACTATTATAGCACATTTACTACTGTCTAAGGTGCATTTAGTTGCACTTCTAATTACATACATTAAAACTCTTTCAAATTACAGCCTGCACTCTGTCAAATATAACTTCAAATTAAATGCTACACTAGGTCTCCCTGAATGCTCTAAACCTCTGCTTGTGCAGGGCAATATGGAGAAAATCCAATATCACTTTTTTTTTAACCAAATAATAAAAATGTGTATTTTTCTATATTATGAGAATATTGAAGGGGTGATTACTGGTGCATTCACAAAATAGTACACAACAGGTTATGCACAATAAGTTTATGAAATTACATCACTTTATTGTAATGCAGCCTTTAAAACAACACTTAACAACACTTAAGGCCATATCACGATATAATGATATCCAAAATCTAAGAAGATATCTAGTCTTATGTCATAATATTGATATAATATCAAGATATTGCCCAATCCCAACCTCTTCAAATTACACTGTACCATTGTGGGTGGTGAACTGTTCCTTTAAACAATGTTACCAAACTGGCTGGCATGATATCAGAGCACGTACCCCGTCTGACAGGTGCTGCAGTTCCCTGTGCTCTGGAAGCTGAGATGATGGCACATCTCCGAGGGTTGACCAGCAGACGGCACACAGCGCCTCTCAATGCCATGTTGAAGATTAGTCTATAAAATAAGCATTATCTACATTTCACATTCATAAAAAAGGTAACTTAGATTGACATTTTTTAATCAGTAAACCAAACCTGAAAATAATGTCAATAACTATAATAACTTCATCTACAAGAAGTTTAATATCCTGTAATATTACTTTTATTATTATGTGCAATATTACTTATTGATATTACAATTATTATTATTAGAAAGGAATCAAGGTCATTTGTTATTGTTATACAACACAGGGTTGCACAATAAAATTGGAGTTGTAGTTCCTTTATGCTACACACAAAAAACATATATACAAATAAGTAATTAAATTCAGAATGTAACCGGACATAAATATAGAACAAAATAAAACGATATGTAGGCCTACACGTGTTTACATATGCATGTATACACCCAGGAAATAACTCTGTCATTCATTTTTTGAATTTGCATCTGGTTGAATGTAAGTAACAGCAACAAGATGGTAATGATAATACATCGACATCATCAAATAAAAAGATCTATGAAACACTGTCCATCAGTTTTGTTGACTGTGTCTGAGAACAAAGCATCATCGATGTAAATTGAGTGTCTTCCCCCTTCCATCGTCCTGCCTTGTAGTCCTGCATGTATCATGTCCAACGTTAATTATCATGTGCAAAATTACCTTTCATTTTTTTCATTATGATAATAATGTGCAACATTACGTTCATGTGCAAGATTACTTTATATCACTTTTCAGTATTACTGGCAATAACTGCAAATACTACTTTTCAATTTTAACTTATTTTAGCTCACTTTTTTACTTAACTTATGTTACCTCTATTGCTATTCTATGCAAGTGTCTATGACGCACTGTTGTTTTGCATTTACTACTTATTCACTTTATGTATAACACTCAGTTATTTCCCATTGTTTTTTATTCTATGTTGCTGCAGTTTTGGAGCAATTTCTACCACAAGAATTTCCTTCGGGGCTGATAAATTGAGAATTAGGAGCTGAAGAGATGATAACAAGAAGCTGGTCTATTAAAACCAAATCGGTGTCTCACTACAGGACTAAAACATTTTTTATACATACAAATGAGTTTTGTGTGAACCTGATCAAATTGTCAACAGTTCACTGTAATAAGTAACGAGGAAACATGTCATAATGTCAAGCAAATAGATCTAAAGTCCAGACAGTTCAACCAATACTGGTATGAAGCCAAACTAAGCTAGCTCAGCTAACCTGTGTGGCCTTAGGTAACTTTACTGTAGCAACAAGCTAACACCGCTAGCTCACGACAGCTAGCTAGAAACTTACTGTGTTAATGGCCTAATTTTCAAATGACCATTGTAACACTGAGTAACACTTTACCATATGAATTCTGTGTGTTAAGAGTAGCGGTAAAAACGTGGTGGCAGTTGTATTAGGAGCATTTACCTGTGATAAATGTGACAACAATCCTTGTCCTGGGTTTCCCTTTTCTGCCTCTCAGGTTGACAGCGCAGCGCCTCGAACGTCAAAACACTACCTGACGTCATCACGTAAAGCGGGTGTGCCATATTGAGTGTGGCGACATTCAACGATGTGCCAAGAATTGCGCTTAACTATTTTCTGTACAAAATCCATAATTTTGTTTGTGTGGAGGCGGCATATATAAAAGCTGAGACCGAGACATAAAACTATGAATGAGCTCTTTGTTTGAGACCAGCCATCATCACTGAAGATGGCTGCCTTCAGAGGATACTTCAGCCACCGCAAACGACTCTGATTGGCTGATTCGAGGAGGCGTGAATGTTGGCGGAGTGGATGTCTGTGACTATAATAATCTTGTTTCAATTCCCAGAATAAAAGCAAGGAAGGATGACAGGAGCTGTCATTTTCAAGCTGTCAATAGGCTCAGACCCCAACTTGTGACAGCAGACACAATGAGTAGGGGAGGCTGGGGACGGTTATAACACTTTTTGCATTTCTCTCAGTTACTCAGAGACTATATGGACTACACCAACCATTTTATTTATATTAAACTAACATTTGTCTGCTAATTACCCATACCAAAATGATTACATGACATATCATTCACAATATTTATTTGAAAAGAAGAAGTTAAATGCTCCCAGTGAATCAGGGAATGGTTGCAACATATTGAAAATATGTTAAATGTCCGTAATTAGCTCCTTCTTTTTTTGTCTACATAAGCATAGTAGTTTGAAAATAAGAATTGGTTTATAATAGTATTATAGCAGCTTATTTATTTATATAATAAATATTCAAGTATTTATTTAGTTAATACAAGTTTTGTTTGTTTATGCATAAAACCTTGACTCAATGTGCAGATGTTACAGTTGCTATTCAATCTCCACATTTCAATGTGAGACAGGAAGAATTGAACAATTTGCAAAGCAAAAAAAGCTTTTATTTAACATGCATTTTTTTGCACAAAACTGCATCTATTAAAAAAAAACTGATTTGTCACACCCCAATGTGTGAACCATTTTTTATACAACTTTATTTACCTCACAATGACTTGTGTATGTTGAAAAGCAAAAGCAAAATGCATTTGTTCTTGAGTGAACTATCCTTTCAAGTCCCCCATGATTACTTGTTTATATTGAAAGATACTACTAGTACTCCTGTCTACTGGACAATGTGACCACTTTCAGATATATTCAAGAACAAGCATTTTCCACAAGTGCAAGCATGACGTAACAACACCACTGGGGTGCAGCATTCAATAAAATAAACCGCCATGATGGTTTGATCTACTGCAGACTCTTGTTCTATTGTGGTACAGTGTCTTTAAAGTTATTCACCGCCTTGGATGTTTTCCCCTCTTATTGCGTCTATAAATGGAATTGTGGTCAATATAATTTGACTTTTTTGCCAAAAAAGAAATCACACACACAAAAAAAAACTCTTTAGTGTCAAAGTGAAAATGCGATTCGCGATTTCTACAAAGTAATTAATAAAAATAATTTTTTTTTAAATTATTTTTTTAAATTATTTCCCTATATTTTGCTGCATTCATTTTACCCTCTACCTTTCCCTTGCCTTCCAGGGCCTGCTGATGAGAAGCATCCCCACAGCGTGATGCTGCCACCACCAGGCTTCACAGTGGGGGTGGTGTGTTTGTGGTGATGCAGTGTTTGGTGTCTGCCAAACATAGTGTCTAGTCTGATGGCCAAAAGCTCCATTTTGGTTTCATCAGACCAAAGAACCTTATTCCACTTGACCATGGAGTCTCCCACATGCCTTTGGGTGAGCTCTAGATGAGATTTAATAAGCTTTCTTCAACAATGTATTTCTCTTTGCTGCTCTCCCATAAAGCTTTGACAGGTGAGGAACTTGGGCAACAGTTGTTGTATGCAGTTTCTCCCATCTCAGCTGTTGAAGCTTTTAACTCCTTCAGAGTAGTCACAGGTGTCTTGGTGGCCTCCCTCACTTGTCTCCTTCTTGCACGGTCATTCAGTTTGTGAGGACGGCCTGCTCTAGGCACATTTATACATCTGCTATATTCCTTCCATTTCTTAATGATGGATTTAACTGAACTCCAGGGGATGCATGAATACACTCTGTCATAAGCACACTTTCCACAAAAATGAACCACCCGACCAACAAGACACAAATAATCACAGCAAATAATTAAGGGTGACAATGCAGCACAAGTCACTTCAGTATAAATCAGTTTTTCCACACACAGTAAAACCTAAAACATATCATAAATTAATAATGTATTTCTCAAAGCAAAATCTCAGACATTGTCACAATCAACTCCAGATGCAAGTTTGTCTTCAAGTTCACAGGACAAAAGGGCCTAATCAGAATCAAACCCCACAGAGGACAGACATACAGGTTTTAAACACACAATACTGCTGGGTAACTTTTCACAACAAACAATTTCACTAATTATTTGTGAGGCAAGAATTAAACCCTGTTTAAACAAGCCCACACCATCAGCTTAAATTTTAAGTCATATTAAAGAACACAAAACTCAGTCCAGGTTCATGTAATTCAGCTCAGTTCATAAGGTAACACAAAAACTCCACTTCAGAATTTCCCACTAAAGCCACCCAAAGTCAAAATATGGAAGTTACCCAATAAAAGAACCCCAGATCCACAAAAGGTCTCGCAAGAGTGATGATTTTTAACCCAAACCAGGATTTTTCCACAATCCTAACCAAAGGTTTTCCGTCCTTAAACGTAGCCTATTACATATTTATTTATTTATCAATTGCGTTCTCACATTTAAAAAACTAACAACACTGGCTTGTACAAGGTGCACAATGAAGAAACAAATGCACAAATCTCATGCACAAAAATCATTTTCTGATCAACTGGTTCCAGAGATATCTGAACTTTTCGTAGGACTGATTTGGCATCTTTTCACCCACCAGTTTTTATTTGTAATCCCTGGCCAGATTTAAAATTGACAACCTAAAACCAATTTAAAAATTAAGAATTAATTGAAGAAATCCGCCTAAATTTGATAACCTGGGACAGGTCACTTTGAAATCTGGACACTGCTTAAAAAGGCCTTTTCACAGCCACTGTAAAACCACTGTAGCCACTGTACAAAGCATGAGACACGTGTGACAGGTAGCTTAGTCTGGGACACTGACGAATGCTGCAGCCATTTTGTGCCAAGTTGAGCTGTCAGGTGGCAGAATTTTCAGTTCAGCAGATAAATAATATTAGGGATGCACAATATGGATTTTTTTCAGCTGATACAGATAACTCCTTCTCATGGCTGATATTGATAAGATAACCAATCATTTCATTCAATTTCATTTTTGTATTTTCAAATGAAGTTCATATAACTAGGGACGTACAATAAATATCAGTAATGATAAACTATTGACTGATATTGGCCTATCACAGCATACCAGTCTA
>JAJHUR010107258.1:0-18656 GCA_027495735.1 Lutjanus campechanus
GACTAGCTCTGACTAGTCTGACAGGCATGAACTGATGAAGCTTCTTGGATAAGAAGCGAAACGTCTTCAGAAAAAAAAAGGCTTTTTGAACAAGTCCAGTTGCTTTCGATTTAATCTTGCTTTGGCTTACAATGACCTGGACGAATGAGAACATTCACGGACAAGTACTGGTATATTATTGGCAGTCCATACATGACCCACATCTCTCTCCCTTCTAATAGTGAAACAAAATTGTCTCCAGGTATTCCTTTTAGCACTTAATTTTCTTTGTCTGCTATGGCTTTTCTCCTTTTGTATCAATCAAATTGTCCAAACTCAGGTGGTTTCTGAAGTTTCTGGTACAGTAGCACTATTCCTTTTTTATATAGCCAAGTTACACTCATCATTTCACCTTGGCACGATTCTCTTACTTCCTGTTATCACAGTTTTATGAATACTTTTTGAGGCAGCTTCATGATCATTTTTGTAACTTCACTAGTGCATCCATGTTACAACCCATTCTAATGCTGTTGGCTGATTCCCTGCAGGATATTTTAACTTTGTTCTACTTAGTATTTTTAAAGCATATGTGTGTATATAGGAGCACTTTCTTGGGTACATTTATCAGAGTTTATAGTGAATATAGAATGTGACGGTTAAATGGTCATTAGTTATGTTATCATTTCAATCAGGAGAGATTTCATTCTGAGCATATGAAATATATTTTGACATATGCACAATGTCTAAGGGGATGGTGAAGCCGCAATTAAACTAAGAATCCCCCGATGGAGTCTAGACACTGGTGGTGGTGAAGAGATGGCTGAAGATCAGGATGTGATGAGGAGTGGACTTCTGATGAGCTCAACCTGGGAAGAACTGGAGGTGAGTGGGGTGGAGGAGGGTTGCAACGATTCTGCACTGAAATGACTGCAGACAACAGCAGAGAGGAGAACAGATTTAAAGTCTGTCAGCAATGACATGATTGGCTGATGGAGACAGTGGCTACATCTGGTTGGTTAACTGACAAGTGAACACCCATAATCAGCTGATTGAGAATAAGCAGGAAGGAGAGTAAGAGAGAGCTGAGAATGAATCAAATCAAATCAAATCAAATTTTATTTATATAGCGCCAATTCACAACAAAGTTGTCTCAAGACACTTTACGTATAGAGTAGGTCTAGACCATACTCTATAATCATATTTACATCCGACAATTGAAACAATTCCCACATAAGCAAGCACTTTGGTGACAGTGGCGAGGAAAAACCTCCTTTTAACAGGCAGAAACCTCGGACAGATCATGACTCATGGTGGGCGGCGATCTGACGGCACCGGTCGGGTTGAGAGGGAAAGAGGAGAAGGGGAAGAAAGAGAGGAGGTGGGAGGGGTGGAAGAGAGAGAGAAAAGAACAGAAGCAGAGAGAACAGTAGCAACAGAACATCAACAGTAAAACTACGTGTTGGGAATAGTAGTACATGTAAATATGTAAGCTGTATGTAAATAATAATACTAATACTAGATGTTACAATAAGATAGTAGAAATAATAACAGTAGCAATGACAATGTGATGAATGTTTGATTGATTAAGTGAGTTATAATAATCCACAGTAGAAGGTGCAGCAGTGATCAGTGATCCATGCGTCGCCACAGTCCATGAGAATCTGCAGGATGACAAAGCAGAAAGACTCCGGGGAAGGAATCAAGTCAGTAACAGGCATTAATGGAACATAAACATCTGGGGAGAGAGATGAAGAAAGAGAGGAGCTCAGTGTGTCTTGGAGCCCCCCAGCAGCCTAAACCTATAGCAGCATAACTAGGGGCTGGTCAGGGCAAACCTGAGCCAGCCCTAACTATAAGCTTTATCAAAAAGGAAGGTTTTAAGTCTACTCTTAAATGTTGAGATGGTGTCTGCCTCCCGAACAGAAACTGGAAGATGGTTCCACAGGAGAGGAGCATGATAACTGAAAGCTCTGGCTCCCAATCTACGTTTGGAGATCTTTGGGACCACCAGTAAGTCTGCAAATTGAGACCTAAGTGTTCTAGTGGGATGGTAGGGCACTAGCTCTTTAAGATAAGATGGTGCCTGATCATTAAACGCTTTGTATATCAGGAGAAGGATTTTGAATTCTATCCTAGATTTTACAGGCAGCCAGTGCAGTGAAGCTAATACAGGAGTAATATGCTCTCTTATCCTAGTTCCTGTTAGTATACAAGCCGCAGCATTTTGAATCATCTGCAGACTCTTTAAAGACTTATTGCTGCAGCCTGGTAATAACGCGTTTGTAATCGCAGTTACATACACATGTAAGCCATATTTCTCTTTCAGTGATTCAGATTTTATTTTAACTCTCTGTTTGACGTTCATATCCACATGTGTCACTTGCCAAAGACAGGAAAGAAAGATGGCAAGATTTGGGTCCATGGGTGTGAAAATGTGTTAATGCAGAATTATAAGAATCAATATCTGACCCTAATGTTCAATATAATCCTGTTTTGAAGGTTAATTGACAAAAATTCACCTTTGTTGTCTACAAGTAGAGATCTGTTCAACTGGTACCAGACACACAACATACATTTTCCTATTTACATGAAACATGTGACGTCACAAACACTCCAGCCTTACAGAAGGTCCCTAAAACTCTGTGGGCCCCCAAGGCGGACATGATAATGGTCTAATCAGAGGTATGCAAACACTTGTGATCACATCAAAATCTAGAAAGAGGCTGTCGATGGTATTACACCAGTCTTTAACACTTGATTGAAGGCAGGTGTAATCATTACCTGTGAAAATTCTCCTGTGCGCACACCAATCTTCCCAGTTAAAAAAAAAAAAAAAATCAAAATCAGGTATGAAATTTAAAAGAAAGTTTGAGCTCATTAAAACTATCACCAGGAAGTGCACTATTTCAGTATGTTGATGAATAAATGATTTGTTCTCCAACTCAAGCTCGGTGTGAAAAAGACACAGTAGCACGTGATCACATCTGAGGGCAAATCCCTCTCCCAAAAAGAGTAAAAACATTTCAAAATATTTTCAAACCCAATCAAAAAGAAACAAGGCCTTCATTCCTAATTATGCTGTCCTTGAGGCGCCCCTGAGCGCAATCGCACACGGGCGAGGCCTACAAGCACATAATAAAGTGACATGGACTGCTGAAGCAGGAAAAACATTTGTTGACTTAAAACTTTTCCTTTGGAAGACTCTGATGACTCTGACTCTCGGTTTACCAGATCCAAACTGACCTTTTACTGACTGTAGACGAAAAGGGAGGATCTATGACCTCTGTGTTACTCCAGGACCACAGAGGCAGACAGAGACTTGTAGCCTCTTTTCAGCTAAACTTGACCATGTAACTACAGGACTTCCTACCTGTTTCAGAGACTTTGCAGCTGCAGAAAAAGCTGTGAAGGCCTCCAGAGACATATCGGTTACTCTGAACTAATGAACTAACTCTACTTGTTCCACATGCTGTTTCATTGATTTTGCTTGAGCAGAAAACATTTTATCTTTCAGCAGCAAGATGGCTCCATTATAACACTGTTCTACTTGAAATGCCTAACATCACTGTGAAAAGATGCAATGTTCTTAACCCTGCAACTCTTCTCCCCGCAGAGGGTGATGGAGAAGAAGACAGCTATTCACAGCTGTTGCTACAATAACTGAAGTTTGTTTCTCCAGACCAGATTTGCAAGAAGCTCCTTTGCAAAATCTAGATTTTGAACTGTTTGTGGATGGATCAGCATCACGCAACCCTGACACACACACGCACAAAAACAAACAAACAAAAAAAAAAGGACGTGGCAGCAGAGCTCACAGCTCTCATAGAAGCATGTAATCTAGCAAGAGACAAAACATTGAATATATACACAGACAGTAGATATGTTTTTGGCGATGTGAATAATTTTGGCACAATTTGGAAACAGAAATGTTCTAGCATCATCTGGCAAACCTCTAACACACCACATTCTTGTGTCACAACTGCTGGGTGCTCTTCTGTTCACTAAACGGCTTGCTGTGTGTAAATCTGATGCTCACACTTTTAACACTGACAAAGTTTCACAGGAGAACGCCAGAGCAGATGCAGCTTCCAAGGCCGCAGCGTGCCAGGAATGAACTATGTCTGAATTTTTTCTGACCCTAACACACCCTCCACTCCTACAGCTCTTTTAATTAACATTCATAAACAGGTGAAGCACTACCAGCTCCAGCCACAGGACCTCTTCATGACCTGAGACGAAAGACCTGGCACTCTAAGTGGTGGACGGGTCCATTCCAGGTGCTTCTGACTACACAGACGGCAGTAGACGTTGCCGAAACAGTCACCTGGATCCATTCCAGCCACTGCAAAAGGGTCCCACCTCTGCCGGACACCTATAACAGAATAGGTCATCATATCGCGAGGACGAGAAGAAGAGGTGACAGTATTGGCATACTGTCCAACAAGAACTTGCCCGGCTTCAACTAAGTGGCGTGCTGAGTGAATCTCAGTGTCACCATCGTGGGATCAGTGATGGAACCCGAACAACAGCCATGGCACACATTCAGACACCCTGGATGGTGTGGCTTGAGGTTCAATGTATCTTCTTTTTGTGACTTCATTCCATACAGTTGAAAAAACTGCTTTCCATTAGATGATACAGTTAACTACTCCAGATTGGCTCCCACCATGCAATGCTGAAGATGTTCCCAATCCTGTTGACGACTTTGACATTGTCGTGCTAATATATATGTAACTTTCCTACCTCAGTTGCTTGCATTTGTTGTATTGAATTCTCCAATCTGCAACAACAGCATTTTGCTTTTTCCAGCGGTGACATTTCATGAAGTACTCACAGATATTTTTACTCTCTTAAGCTTTCCTATTATGCTGCCATTTGTAAGGATTATCATTTGCAGTGAAGTTGTGATCTTTTATCATCTTTTATAATTTTCCTTTACGTGTGGTCACTTATGCTCAAAAGGGAGGATAATTGTAGTGGGAAAATTATATGCTGAACTGGTTACTGTTGTTCTTCATAGTTACTTCGTATGTTCTGTCAGGCACTAATTGGTTACTTCTCTTTGAACACACAGCTGTTCTCCCTTGGGAATAATAATTTCTGATAACACAAGCACATTCTGACCCTCCTGATAAGCACTTCAGATCCATCCTGCCCAAACCTCTTTGTTTCTTTAATGCTACATTTTATTTTGAATGAGGGAGGATGACGATGTATCTTCAATCTTCGTGACTTGATATGTTTGATGTACTACTCCTCGTTCTTTTGTGTTGTATGTATTTTCTTTTTAGTTGTCATAAATGACAAAAAGGGGGGAAATGTAATCGCAGTTACATATATACACATGTAAGCCACACATACACACACACACACACATATCACACATACCTTACACGCACATAAACCTGTCACACATAGT
Source organism: Lutjanus campechanus (assembly GCA_027495735.1). Classification (NCBI taxonomy): domain Eukaryota; kingdom Metazoa; phylum Chordata; class Actinopteri; order Lutjaniformes; family Lutjanidae; genus Lutjanus; species Lutjanus campechanus. Next base: position 5,399 of record JAJHUR010107258.1, read on the forward strand.
TTATGCACACACTTTCCTTTTGACACACAATCTTCGATCTTTAGCTTGCAACTGTTTCTCTCTCCTATTCCTGACATAGGGAGTGACCCAACCTCCCGACCTTGCAGATAACACACAACAGATCCTCTCAGAGAACTGCTTAAAAAGATGCCTTTGTCCTTTGCTCTCTGTCAGACACTTGCAGACTGTTTGCCACTCTGTACCTGCTCTGACCCTTTCTGCAGAAAGCTCAGTAAACTTGCTCAACTACAATTCTCTTGTTTGACTCCTTTATTCACAGATTTCCACCACACATTGCAGTAGTCTAGCCTAGAAGTAACAAATGCATGGACTAGTTTTTCTGCATCTGCTTGAGACAGGACGTGCCTGATTTTTTTGATATTGTGGAGGTGAAAAAAGGCAGTCCTTGAGATTTGTTGAATATAGGGGTGTTAAAGGATAAATCCTGATCAAAAATAACCCCCAGATTTCTTACTGTGGTGCTGGAGGCTAAGGTGAAGCCATCTAGTGTAGCTATATCAGTGATTAGTTTGTTTCGATGGTGTTTAGGGCCAAGTACAATAACTTCAGTTTTATCTGAGTTTAGAAGCAGAAAATTGTGGGTCATCCAGGTCTTAACATCCTTAAGACACGCTTGCAATTTGTCTGATTTGTTTCCTCTGGTTTTATAAATATAATTGGCTATCATCGGCATAACAGTGGAAGTTAATTCAGTGGTTTCTAATAATATTGCCTAATGGGAGCATATATAAAGTGAATAGTATTGGCCCAAGCACTGAGCCTTGTGGAACTCCACAACTAACTTTACTGTGCAGAGAAGATTCATCATTAACGTGTACAAACTGAAAGCGATCTGATAATTTTAAACCAGCTTAGAGCTGTTCCTTTAATGCCAATCAAGTGTTCTAGTCTCTGTAGTAAAATATGGTGGTCGATCGTATCGAATGCTGCACTAAGATCTAACAGGACAAGTACAGAGACAAGACCTTTGTCCGACGCTAGAAGAAGGTCATTAGTCACTTTCACCAGTGCTGTCTCTGTGCTATGGTGTGCTCTAAAGCCTGACTGAAATTTCTCGAATAATTCATTGAGATGCAGAAAATCACATAGTTGATTTGCAACTGTTTTCTCAAGAATCTTAGAGAGAAAGGGAAGGTTGGATATAGGTCTATAGTTGGCTAAGACCTCAGGATCAAGAGTTGGCTTTTTAAGTAATGGTTTAATAACAGCTAATTTAAAGGACTGAGGTACGTAGCCTGCTGACAGATAGATTTATCATATCTAGTAGAAAAGTGCCACCTACGGGCAGACTTTCCTTAAGTAATCTAGTCGGAATGAGGCACAAAGATAGTCTTCCTGATTCAACTTCCGCTGAGCCCCACATGTGGAGACGATTTTCCCAGGTGTCTCAAGAGTTCTGTCAGTGAATTTTGATTTTTCAAATGTTTTAAAAGAAGTAAAAAGTCACCCAGCGATAAAGATTCATAGCAGACTTCACTTGGATTGTGTCCTTTATTTATATGCACTGATACAATATGGATACATAATATATGAACACGGTATATAGTGGAGATGTGCCATCACTAAATAAAAATGACTTTCATATGGAGGCGGAGACACTTTTAGCGTAGACACCTTTCAAAAATGTTACGTTTGAAAGACTTTATTTGAATCCACCATCACATTACAACAGTCTACAGGATTCAAATATGTATAGAGCTCCAATACATTCATGACACTCAGAATGACCATGTAAAGAAAACACCACCTGTACCTGTTACAGCTCAGATGGAACACAGTCTCACCAGCTGTCCAGCTCTCTGTTTTTCTGCCAATCATAAAACGGGAGCTCGACATTCAGAATAAGTGAGAAGGATCCACAAAATAAAATGTGTACAGTAAAGACTCTGAAAAGCACTGAAGAATTTATCTGAATACACAATAGCAAACAGCAGATATGTTATTCAGAATATAAAGGAAGACTACAGAGATCTGCTGTTTTGGCACACCAGCCCAGACATCCCACTGAAAAACACTGAGAAACCTTCATAACGTTTATCAAGTGCAGGATTTAGCAGTGTACTCTCAGGAGCTCCTGTTACTTTGGTCACCCTCTATGGGGGAGGAGGGCGAGGCAGAAAAGACAACTTTATTGTTCGGTCACAAAGTAACAGAAATTCTCATTTGAAAAGGCTCAACAACGAACAAATAATGCACATTTCAAGGGACAATTCACCCCAAAATCAAAAATACACATTTTCCCTCTTACCTGTAGTGCTATTCATGGATTTCTGTGAGTTGAGTTTTGGAGATATCAGCCACACACGTCTGCCTTCTCTCCAATATACTGAGACAAGCTGGAACTCAGCTTGTGATGCTCAAAGTGCTGAAATAACGCAATGGATCTAGATGGATAGACAGCACTACCGGCCAGAGGGGACATATGTATTTTTGATTTTATGGTTAAACTGTCCCTTTAAAACACATTTATACACACAGGTTGTATCCCAGTTACAGACACAAGACATGTATTTGTGAGTCCTGATGTAACACACACTGATTGTTTGTTGTGGTGTAGACTGTATACACACTGCAGGAGCATCCAGCTGCAGATATGCTGCGTTCACTCTTTCATATTTCTAAAACAATTCCTCTTGGTCTTGGAGTGGCAGTAAAGCAGCAGTGCAGGGAGGATATGATGAAACGGACCTCCTCACTGGTCACACTGGAATGTGTACTGGAGCTGGTGAAGCAGTCGTCTGTACAGACACAGACAGCACACAGTCTGCAAAGTACAAAATTTCATCCACAGCTTTGGCTGAAAATTCTCTATAAATATGCCAGTTTGATACTAATTGAAGTTTAAAAAAGGACAAGGTGAAAGTACACAAGAGAGTAGTACAACTATATTTAAATATACAATACATCCATTTTGGTGGAAAAAAAAATTAGTTTTATGTGAAACAAAGAATTAAATCAGTCATTATCTTGTTTCAAACAGTGGATATTTCTGTGGTCAAATGTGGTCAAACGAAGGCCCAGTCAGGACAGTGTCAGGCTGTAGGAAAGGCAGTGAATGACTTAAGAGTACAGTAGAAGATAATACAAAAATAAGCCACTGGCGGAAAGCTGTAAGTGCACCTTATCAGATGTGGTGAGGTAAAACTTCACTATACTGTATGCAACAGAAAGGTAAACCTCACTCTGCAAAATATAAAGATCACCTGGAGACACTCGTCATTACTGAAGCACAGACTGAATGGTGGATGTGAGGCCTAAAGGGAATGGAACTAGCAACCATGGCAGTGTCAGTGCCTTGCTACAGCACAGACACAACACATTTTGTTTAAACTTGCAGGGAAAACAAACCGGCATAGTTAAGACAACCCCTTCCCTCTGAGTGAGACTATATACCGAGTATTTATCCGGTCACATCTATGGTATAATACATCAACCCTAACTGTTTCCTAAAAGGTAGCAACCAAACGCTGCATCCAGAGAAGTCTGAGGGCTGAACTACAGAGGAAGCTCAACACAGCCAGGCTTTCTATGCATGAGCTGCTTGACAAAACCTAAAACCTCAGTCAGAGATAACAGGTATCACAACTGTAGTTATCAACTTCTTTTGTTAACTCAGGCTTTCTTCTTCAGACTCACATAAAACACTCACATGGTGTGTCATGTGACTCTTCTTCCACACACAGTGATCATGAGCCGCCCACTTCAGTCAAGATGAACAAGTCATTATAATGAAGAGCTATAGAAAATATATAAAATATATTGAGGCATAAAGCAACACTGTTACTACAAATAAGGCAGGAGAAGAAAAATGCTGCAGAAAATGACTGATCGACTGAATGTGATCTTAATGCTGCCGTTTACTTCTAACATGACAACTGCAGCAGATTTAAACATGATGCTGTCAGTCTGACACTGTCCCATGAGGACAGAGACGTGGAGATCATTGAAGTTTTTGGTTAAATCAAAGTAAAATGAATGGAAGATTTTCCATCATCAATAGGATAGACCCATCAATTTTCTAATCAGTGTTCTGAACTGTAATATCAACAATGCAAAACAGATTTTAAAAGTATTCAAAGTGTCTGTAGCTGCTTCATCATTAATTTAGTCTTTGGATGATACACTGTAAATTTAAAGTGTTAATATGACCTGAAGCAAACAGGAAAAATGACTCTGCATCTCCAAACGGAGGTTCCTGTGACAGCGTGATGCACACAGTTTGTGCTGCTGTTACATTACATTATGTTTCCACATTACACGGCTTCATTCAGTGACAAAAGCTCAAAAGCTTTTCATTTTTAACGTCTTCCCTCAGCTTACAATCTATATCGCTTATAAATAAGTGGCTTAAAATTGGCAATTTTTACAGTCAATTTAATCTGAAACTCAGAACATAACCTGCTCCAGACCAGGTTATGAGTTCAGCATCAGTTACCATGGTTATTAGCCAGGTTAAAATAGAGCCAGCTTCATGACACTGAAAACTCTGACGTTAGACTCAACATACCTGCTGACACATTCATCTCACTTTGTAGTACAACCCTCAGGACTCACTGACGCTGGCTGACATGTATAAAGACTCCTTCATACATATAAATCCTTCAGACTCTGAAAACTTATTCAGATATTTGTATCAGAGCTGACAGACTGTGAAGTTTTAAATATCTGTCAGTGTTACAGAATGTCTCCAGTGATGGTGAGACTGCATCTCCAAACACAATAAGATTGTTATTTACAATTATTTACTCAGATTGTATCTAGTAGGGGTGTAACAACACACACAGGCACAATATTCTGTAATTATACAAATTGTTAGCTGAAAAATGGATTATACTGTCAAGTCAATTAAATGATGACTCCCAGGGGATGTTATGTTAACGCAAGAGTCCACAACAGGCATAATCTTAGTTTGTCTGTTTGACCCTGATGTTCACCAGCTGTAGTGATCGAGTGTTTGCAAGAAAACTGGAAATAAAGGATTTTACTTCACGAAATATATAAAAAGAAAATAATAATTTGGTGTATGGGCTACATATTTTACAGTTGGTGACTATAAGAATCACTTTGCATGGTAAAAAAAAAATAGTTTAGATGACTCAAAATTTCAGGGCAGTGTACTTCAAAAGTTTTATGTTTTGAAATAAACTTTAAAAAGTATAATCTGATATTCTTCTTTAGATAAACTTGAATATTTGAGTTTTAGAAACTCAAAACATTTGTATTTCAAAATGTGTTCACAGTGAGCTGTGAACCTGATTTGTCATTATTTTGGTGCCTGAAAATTTAAGGGTTTAATTGAAAATATTAAAATTTTAACCATCATTCAATTTCACTTGCATGTTTTTAAATACAATTTTAGGGGGGTTTCTAAAACTCAAAGATTTAGTTTATCTAAAGAAGTAAATGATCTCAACAAAAGAGTAGTAGTTGCTAAAACTTTTTCTAAACTTAAGAGTTTGACTTGGGCTTAAAAGTCAAAAATCTATTGCAGTTGCCTTGAAATTTTGACTTGTCACAACTTTTTCATAGATCTACAAGGATAAATTAAAAAACATTAAATGTTAAAAAAAGAGCCACAGGTTGCAGACCCCCGCCCTACAGGCTGATTTACACTTCTGCGTTGAACCAACACCTTAGCGATGTTGTGTACCCTATGCCATGCCCTACATAGCAGCCTGACCCCAGAAATGTAACTACACATCGCAGTGACACAGACACTAACAGCCATGATTGGTCTGCTTGGTTGCTAAGCATTTCCTACACCGCATATTAACTCTCCTTCTGCCTTGATCAGTTCAATGGTCGTTCTCACCATCTCCTCCACCGTCTTCTCTCTTTTCAACTATTATATACATATATATATATATATATATAAATTATTATATATACATTATTATATATTAATTAATATATATTATATATATACTGTTCTATCAGCTCCAACTCTAACAACATATGCTCCGCATCAGTGGCCACTGCTACAAGTGCAGGAAGACGGAAGAACACAACTATAAATGTTCACAATGGCGTAGGCCACTTGCACTTGCTCTGTGTAAAGCCTTTGCACTACTATAAATCAGCCATAACACCACTAACATGCTCAACCATCCACAATAGCATCATAGGGACAAACTACAGTTGCCACCTGATAAATCAGCAAAAAGGCAGAACAACTCTAAAAAGTTATTTGCAACATGGCCTCTGGCATCATATCGTATGAAGCATCAGTGTTTTTATTACCAAAGACATGACATCTCATGTCTCATTTTCAGTAGTTAAGGACGGAGGATTTTGAAAACTTGGCAACACGCTCTCAAATATGAAATATGGCCCAAATATCACTCTCCATCCTGTACACAGTTCAGCAAATCTGACACTCTTACAGCCCTCTGGAGGGCTTCAGAACTATCCCAGCCCACATCATCAGCCTCAGTTCCAAGTTTTTATAGCAGGAGAGACTGTGAACTGTGATGGTCTCACCTGCTGCCTGAAAATGTCCACATGCTGATTTTCTAAAACAAATATAAAATCGGTAAATATACAATTGATTTTGTGTTCCTTTGAAAATGTTAATACGTTAATACTGAGTTTTCTGGTCATCTCAGGTGTTCTGTAGTTTGGTGATGGCTCTTCAACAAAAGCTTGGCCCTCATCTTAAAGGGATAGTTCACCCAAAAGTGAAAATTCAGTCATTATCTACTCCCTCATGCTGATTGAAGGTCAGGTTTAGTTTTTTTAGTCCACAAAACAATGATGAGCAGTTTTCAAATGTAAAAAAAAGACAACAGAATAAAACATAAAATGCCTCCATACTGCTTGTCTGGTGTAATCCAAGTCTCCAGCCCCAAAGCCCCAACATGCCAAGCTGACGAAAAAAATGTTATTTCCACCATGTTTTTAGCCTGAATCTTAACTGTAGATCCTTAACTTGGAGCCATGTTCACGTGCATATACGCCGTCTGAACTGTGTGTGTGTGTGTGGTGTGATGGTGTGCAAACACCATGTTGGGAGACCAGGATTACACCAGCTGAGCAGAATGGAGGCATTATATGTTTTTGCCAGTTCTTTTTTCATATTTGAAAACTTGTCGCCATTGACTTCCATTGTTTGGGAGATTCTGCAACACTGTTTTCCTGTTAAACTCCAGCAGCGTTTGCGGACTAACAAGATAAGTCCAACTCTCAATCAGCATGAGGGTGAATAGATGATGACTTAATTTTCATTTTTGGGTGAACTATGCCTTTAATGAAGAAACTGTCTCTACATTAAAGACATTGTAAGGACATATTCTTATTTCTCAGTTTACTCTCACAAATGTAGGGATCTGCTTGTCATTTTTTTAAGTTAAGAGATTTCTTGCATTTTGCAGTGGAGTCTGTAATGTACATGCCTATGAAGGAATAAATAAGACCTCAGTTTGTTTCCATTCTTACTGTGTATAATGTATTGTGAGTGTGTTGAACTGTGAATCAAGAGTTGACTGTATCATTACACACCTAACTATCTGCTGTCCGTACAACTATACTGCTACAACAACCACACCGTGTCAAACTATAAGCAAAGCTGTGATGTAATACTGGAACTGACACAAGCAGTTCAATCCACTCTGCAACTGCCATGACGATGCTACACTGACTCATTAACTGTGGAGTGTAGCACTGGACTGCTCATTGTGCTCTTTGTGAGCATGTGCATGTGTTCATACGGTACAAGCATTCACATACACACAGTGCACACACAGAACTGTGTTTGTGTGTATTTGGACCATCTTGGTAGAGAATTTCATTCTTTTTCTGTTCTTGTGCTGCCTCTTCTGCTGATTTGGCCCACTTCACACAGCCTGATACATCCTTGTTTTGCAGCAGTTCTGCGTATTTTGTCACTTGCAGGAAAGTCACTTAAAGAGAAGGCCAAGATTTTAGGGGATGAACGTTTTGGGACTGTAATAAAAAGATATCGATTCTTCTCCACATATTTTCATGGCGAGTAGGAGTTTCATACTGCTGTTCAACTCTGGAGGGCAGAGTGACATATTTACACTTCTTTTCATCATAAATGATTCTCTGGACCAACAGTCCAAAACTCAAAGATCGTCAGTTTACAATGGTAAAAAACAGAGTCCTCAAAAATCCCCACAATGGAGAAACTCGACCAAACAAGTGTTTGGAAATTCTGCTTTAAAAATGACCCAAGAAATAAACTGTTAACTGATTAATTTTTTGTCGATTAACCAAGTTGTAATCGACTAACCCAGACTTATAAATGCACAGGAACTGGGAAGGTTGGATAAAAAAATATCCCTGGTTTTAATACAAAGCCCTGCCATACGCTGCAGTGGCCTGTACAGAGCAGATTTCAGTTTGGTCCACAGGAAGATGGTAAGACTGGTGGTCAGAGTAAGGTAGCACATATGGTGTTAAGACAATGTTAATTTGGCAATAAATAAACTTGCCTCTGTATGGCACAGCGCTGAGGAGATTATTACTAAGAACTTGGTGACCTCATGAGAATCAGTCCATACACCTTTGTACCCGCAGAGTTAACAGAGTGGAGGACTCGGCCCCACGCTGTTGTTCTGTCCTCTCTGTCATCACCATAAGGCTGAGGCTGGCACCCGTTTGTTCCAGAGGCTTTTTTTAATGATGGAATATTGTTTGGGCTGTCCTGTCTGATGGCTGTCCACACAGCGCATAAGGGGGATCTGTCAGGCTACAGGAATTTGCAGTCACTGTATAAATGCAGGGATTTTCTCTTAAAGCAAGTGAATGGCAGCTGGCGGGTGGAGGCGCTCCGAAAACCTTGCAACAATTAAGATACAGTCAAACGTTTGGACAGTAAGTGAACTTAGCTGTGGAATGTGGATTTGAGCCCAGTTGGCTGTTGGTTTTACGGGTCTTTCCTTTAAAATTGAGATGTCCATAGTGCTTTTTAAATCACACCTGCACAAGTGCTTCACTTTTCATTATATGTGAAATTATTTTTTTTTAAAAACAAAAAACAAAAAACAACAACAATAAACCATGAGAACATCCAACCAGAGTCAATACTTCACTGTGTGTATGTACAGTTTAATGTGTCAGACTGTATGTACACTGACAGTTAAGACACTGCCCAGCTTGCTGGTAAGGAAACCTCACAGTCAGTGACTGTGTGTGCGCAGCTGTATTGTGGCGCTTCAGTCCTACAGTGCCACCCCGTGTTGTGCATAGAGACCTGCCTGTGGATCAGCGAGTGTCCTGCTTGCCAGATCCTCTCCCGCACCTTGTTGGACATGTGGTTTCGCTGTGGCTACACCAGGAACAGTCTACCAAAGCAAAATAAAGACCAAAGAAATCATGTGTGTGACAAGGTGTTGAGGGTAAACATAATCCTGGGTGTCACACATAATCAGTGGGGTGACTGGCTTAATGCTGCACTCATGACAGAAACACAGGTGTGGAAAAATGGGAATATGGGTTTCATGAACCCGCTGCCAGCAGCACCACCGGCAGAAACTGCTCTTCAGCCAGCCTGACCTCCTGCTGACACAGTGCAGTCACAGCAGCATGATTTGGCCTCTGCTTCATTTCTCCTTTATGATCTCCTCATATTTGGGTGGAGGGTCGCTGTATGAAGGTGCTGAGGTCTCATCACCACTGCTCTCCAGCTGTCCCGTCACCTCTTCATAAGATGGAGGTGGAGTGGCGCCAGACAGTCGTGAGGCCACCGACAGGGAGGAGTCCTGGACATAGAGGGCACGAGTGTTCTGCTGGTGGAGTACGTGGGAGTCCATTTGGGAACCTCCTCCTCTCTCAGAACTCACCACCACAGTTGGACGAGAGCTGGACTCCTGGTGCGAGCTTTCGGTGTGCACTGTCGTTTCCCGGTGAACCAGAATGCGCGGCAGACTCCGGGCGCTGCGGTTGTTGGCCAAGTAGCGATTCTGGGTATAAGCGGGCCGGCGGCGGGTGGCCTTCTGAAGCTGGCACCTCCACAGCAGGAAGAGGCCGATGATGATGAGCAGGGCCACGCCCAGCAGAGGAACCACCATGTAGACGGTGTCGGCACGCTCAGAGCGACCCTCGCTGTTGCTGCTCACCGTGTAGACGCTGCGAGTTTTCCAAAACTCCATCTGGGAAGCACAAAGGACACATTTTACAGCTTTATACCTCGGGCTCATTCTGAGCTGTTTGCTTTATTCAAAGTCACCTTACAACGGAAAGTGACACTAAAGTCACAGCATGGGGAGAAATGTGATACTGACCTGCTGCATGTATACATGAATTTTACAATAACCACAGGGGTATTTAATAGATTAGAATATCAGTTAAATCAGTCTTATTTCATTAAGTCAGGCTTAAAGCATAACTTGCAGGTTAGAGCCCCCAGTGAATCAGTGTTTATTGGAATGATGTAGAAACTTGATTTTCAGAAAAAAAAACAACTATATACACACTACAGTGACTTCTGGAGCTGTTTTTGCAAGAGAAATTTAATTCCACGTCTAAAAACAAGAAACTGAAAGTGATGTATGCTGCCTTACTGACTGACGTGTGAAAACAATTATCCCCTTGAGGACATTAAAGAACCTAACCTAACCTAATGTAGATCGAGGCAAAGGGGCCGAATTAGATAATAGTTCACATAAATAAATATGGATCCCAATGCTAGTTTTGACTCTGAAGAGGTTGAAAATGTATATTCTAATGAATATGATGGACCACAAGCTCATGATTATGAGCCTACTAGGTGTCAAAGAGACCAGGAACAGAACAGGGTTAGGAGAAATAATGGTCACAGGAGAGACATTGAGTTGTCGTGGGAGGAGAATCAGTGGAGAACCAGGCAGATGTCTTGGTGAGTGAACGGCGTTAACTAACAGCTAATCCTGTATTCACATTACAACGTTATAAAGCTTGCAATCACATATGAGGCCATAGTATATTAGATTAGTTAATATTGGTCGTCTAATACTGACAGAAGTATTGAGACTTACCCAGACTAGAAACTAATACACAAGTATCAGCTTTTATCAGTCCTAGCTCACATTGCCTTAACTCCCATAAACACACACACAGCACTGCAGCGGCAAGAAAGGGTGAGGGAAGGGAGAGGGAGGGACAGAGACTGAAAGAGGGGGAGAGAGAGAGAGAGGTAAGGGGGGGACGGAAAGATGAATGACATTTAAACTTTTTGTTTGTTAGGTGCTTGTGTGGTCAGTGTCAGCCACAGTCAGCCTGCTGTCTCAGTTACAGAGGCAGCACTGAAGTCCAGGACAGACCCAAGAAATTTAACCTGCAAGTTACACTTTAAATTCAGGAAACTGATTCATGAAGGTGCAGCCCTGCTGTACATGTAAAGGTACCTGCTTTTAATAAACCCCACAATGTTTTTTATCATCATTTATCTGATCATATGGATAATATAGTACTAGTACGTCCACATACCCACTGCCTCAACTGTGAGGCAGTCGATGGATAATAACAACAACAACAACAACAACAATAATAATAATAATATCATGCCATCTTAATTGATGGAGTTGGTGAACATCACCTGCCTGTGTATTAGCTCACCGTTCTCTCTTTGTTCTCAAACACTTCATTGGCTTCCTCGAAGCTGCAGCTCTCCTCACCACACTCCCTCTCAATGTTCCCCTGTCTAAACTCCTCCAGGAAGCCGTTGGCTCGTGGGAAACGCTTCAGGACGGAGTGAGCATCCTTACCATCAAGGAACGCTGCAACGCAGAGAAGAAACACAATCCAAACTTCAGTCAGCCATCAGTCAGGTAAGGTATGAGGCAACCCACCAATCTGTATATTTTAACTCCCCTGAACACAGTACGTGAGTTTCACTGGACATGTTTCATGCTTAGATTTCCAACCATTCCTCAGAGGTGGAGCATTGTCCGTACAACTGTACCTCCTCCAAATCATTTGTGTGATCTCTGCTTCAAGTAACTATAATCACATTTTTGTATAAACAATGGCTCACATGACTTCCTGTATGGAGAGGTTTTGCTCCTAGCGATGAATTATCACAGATTCTGCACTTCCTCTCAGCTTCAGCTCAGATTTTTCTTTGCTTCTTTCGGATCATTATTTTGACTTTGTGGGTTGCAGCTTTGTTGTTTTGGTTCAGTCTCAGTGCTCTCATTTAGGGCTCATCATCCAGTGGTCACAAGCAGGACACAAACAAATTAAAGGGTAACTTAAGCATTTTTCAACCTGGAACCTATTTTCGCATGTCTTTGTTCCAAAGTGACAACCATTTTTGAAATCGGTCCAGTACTGAGCGAGACCAAACTGAGCTGCAACGTAATCTTTATGGGCAACGGTGCACTGTCAAAGTAGGTCCACTAAAAATGTTTGTTTTTGCCACTGACAGGCTCAGATTGTTATTCTAAGTGCCGACACTATAGAAAGGGTCCCTACAAAGAGCTACAGAAAAATATTATTTATTGAGCTCACCAAACTAATCATGCTCCCTTTGCAAAACTATAATTTTCCCATCATCATCTTCATTCAGACTCAACAGAAACTAAATAAAACTCACTGATCTTGGCTCATCTTTCCACTGTAGCAACAACCACCAACTCTGGTTTGGTCCAAATAAACCTTTAATTCACTGAGACAGATGTGAAAATATTCTGGCTCTACTTGCTGTTTCTCTCCACTGATTCTCTGATGCTAACTCCTCACCTGATATGTTCACAGTTAACTATGTAAATTAAGAGTTTATTTAAACTGGTGATTGTTGGAACAGCGAAAAGACAAAAATCAACTAGGTTTTGGTGAGTTTTATTTTTTTCTCTGGAGTTTGAATGAAGGTGACAATGTTAAAATTACAGTTTTCAAAGGGTGTCTGGTTAGTTTGGTAAGAACAATAAAAAAACATATTGTACTATAACAAAAAGCTCTATCTTTATCTCTATTTTACGGAAGCGTATTGCTGCCACACCAAGAAAAAAAAATTGATCAGTATCACGTTATAACGTGAAAAGTTTATTGTTCTAACAATATGTTTTTCACGTTTTTACAATATAGTTTCACGTTTTTACAATATAGTTTCACGTTATAACGTGAAACTTATATTGTAAGAACATGAAAAGTATATTGTAAAAACGTGAAACTTATATTGTAAGAACGTGAAAAGTATATTGTAAAAACGTGAAACTTATATTGTAAGAACGTGAAAAGTATATTGTAAAAACGTGATAAGTTTCACGTTCTTACAATATAATGAGGAGATGGTGAA
>JAJHUR010107260.1:0-33137 GCA_027495735.1 Lutjanus campechanus
AAAAAAAAAAACCCTGCCCCTTTAGAAGTGTGTCTGTCAAAATGAAATTGCTGGCTGCATTACAAGCCTTTGAAGGTATTGAAAACTCATTTTTACAATCACCCCACAGGCAGGTGGAGAGACGTCTGTGTGAGTGTGTGTAGTTAGTTTCCACCAGGTGGGTGGGTTAGGCAATATTCTCTGTTCTTCTAGTCAGTTTGCGGTTGATTATTATTGTCTTGGCTACAGTTTGTTGTTGGAGCGCGTTGTCGTTTTCCTTCAGCCCTCCACCCAGCCACCCACCCTCCCACCATGTCTTCGTCTGGATAATCCTTACCTCTTTCTTCCCTTTTCGAACTCTAAGCAAAGTCATTTCTCTCCGAGACCCCCCGCTGGGGAAAAACAAACTTTCAAAGCCAGCCAAACAATGACTCACACACACGCACACACACATTCCTCTATGAAAAGACACACTCCCGCAGAGGAACATCAAGAGCCACAGAACGGACATAATGGCTTTCTGATAATTATTCATAAAGGTGACTTTAGTGTGAGCGCCACTAAGTGCTTGAGCTCAGCAGCATGGAATGAGCCCGCAGTTAGTCACAACACAGGCAGATGACCGACATTATGGTCGGACTCAAACAGATTGACACACACAGACCCTACACACTCTTAGAAATAAGGGTTCCAAAGGGGTTCTTCTTGGAGGGCCGAGGTTCTGCAGCGAATCGTTCGCTTCTGAAGTACCCTTTGTAGAAGAAAGGGTTGTTCAAGGGTTCGTTGTAAGACTAAGGGTTCCATTAAGAACTCTTTTCAACTAAAGACGTCATTTCAAGAATTGTTGAAATACTTGAAGAACTCGGATTCCTTAAAGGTTCCTTGTACCATGACATAAATGGGTTCTCAGTAAAACCAACTGGGTGGGTTCTCGATAGAACCACTGGGAATAAAAAAACATTTCCCAGTGGACCCCCTGGGTGGGATCTGACTAAAACCCTTGGAATATAACAGGGGCCATTGAATACCTTTGATATATAAAAGGAGAACCCTTTCTATCCAAAGAACCTTTTTTGGAACAAAGAGTTCTTTGAGGATTGTTGAAGCCCTTGAAGAACTCTTTCGTCAAAGGGATTGTTAAGGGTTCTTAGTGTCATAAATATATGGATTCTCAGTAGAACCCCTCGGGTGGGTCTCTGTTAGCACCCTTATAAGGTGGAGAGGTACTTGATAGAAACCTTTGGGTGGGTTCAAGATGAAACTCTCGGAATATAAGAGGGTTTGTGGTAGAACCTCCTGGGTGGGTTCTTGTTAGCACCTGTAGATGGTGAAAAGGTCCAGGATAGAACGCCCAGACAGGGTTCTGGGTGGGACCATTACACGATAGAGGGGTTCTCTATAGATGGTCACAGCTGTGAACCCCTACATGTAAGATTCTAGGTAGAGCTTTCTGAACAGGTTTCCATGTGGAACCTTTATGAAAGGTTCTACCCGAAGCCAAAAAGGGTTCTCTTGTAGGGACAAGCTAAAGAAACCCTTCATGGTTCTAGTCGGCACCTTTATGTCTCAGAGTGTGGTCACACACACACACACACACGGAGCGATCAGCTGAGACACACACATATGCAGATTCCGTGACTCGGCCTCATTGTAACGTTTCAATTAGCTGCAGAGGACAGTCTGGCCACACACATTCTGGCCATGCCTCCCATCTGGGGTTACTGCAGTCAAACAGACAGGCGGATGGACGGACAGAATGACGGGCAGCCTGATGGCCCTCCACGCTGATTAATTCTGAGAGATGATGAGGGCGGGGTGAAATCAGAACACGGTGATGAGAATAATCAGGAGAGGCAGTGAGCTGTACTTTCCCCAGAATTACAATATGGTCACGGAGAGCATATGGTTGTTCTCTATTTCAGTTTTTGTTGGCATTACACCTCCGGCTCTTCAGTTATATAAGTCTCACTCTCACTTCTTTCTTTGAAAACAATCTTTCACCTTATCTCTTCCCGCATTCTGCTTGAACCCACTTTTGTTTGCAGCTGCCGGGACATAAGCAGCGCCGGTACACTGCTGCAGAACACTGACGACAACAACAACCGTCCCGGAGGACTGCGAGGAAGGAGGGCTGAATCGCCCCTCCATGATCTCTCCCTTGAGAAATTCTCTCTCCCCCACCTTCTATTTCTATTCCCAGTATTTTCTCTGTCTCTGCTTAATCGTTCCCGTTACGGAAGTCGTTACTGAACGGCAAAAAAAAAAAAAAAAAAAAAAAAAAAAGGATCAATGAAAAACGGCAAGGACAAACTAGATTTCCCCCTCTGTCTATCTGCTCACCTCTCTGTCCGGACCCCCTCGTCATCTCCCTCTCATCCTCCCCTCCATCTCTTTCTCTCCATCACCCTCTCTCTGGTGGAGGATAGTAATCCCATTAGGATCAATATTCCAGGCGAGTGAGCATCCTTTCACTGCAGCAATTACAAACCTTTAGAGACATAAAGGAGAGCATTTCTTCACAGCTTAGACCATCAATCAACTATTTAGCTTCAGAGGCAAAGGATGTTGTGTGTCTGTGTGTGTGTGAGAGAGAGACTGGGAGCGTGTGTGTGTGTACGTGCGCGCACGTGTTTCTGAATTCTGCAGTATTGTTCCGTCTGCGATACTGAAATGACTGTTGGGATTTTCGTCTTATAGATCCTATTATGGGTGTATGAATACATGAGAGAGCTTCTTAATGCACACTTCCCATCTGGCGGTGCAACAAGGCCCTATCATCTCCCTTGTGAATGCATGTATTAGCATTGTCCACAGTGGGATTTCACAGACGGCTAAGCTTGGGTGTTTAGCCAGGGGTTAATATTTCATGCCTTCACGTTATCTCCCGCACCCCCCCTCCCGGCCTCCTTTCCTCCCCCCTCCCTCTCTCCTTCCCTCCTCTACTTCCAGCATCAAAATCCATGAAAGTTGACTCTGCAGCATCACTTCATTGCTATGCTAGTGTGCCAAACACACGGTATGCTAATTTAACAATCTTTGAACTGGGTTCCTTGACAGCTGTGGAGCCTTCCTATGATTATAATTCTACTAAAAAATTGGTTTCTCACTAACATAAATACCGCAGCTCGAAATCGCTCTCTCGCCATCTTCCCTCTGAATACTCTCGCTGCCTTTTTCTCTAATGAGGTGGCGTGACTGACAGGAATGGTGAGGGCATATCACTTCTCATCTTGTCAGCTCTACGGCCACTTGTGCCCCTCAATGTCACAGGGCTCCTCTTTGCCTGGAGGCCCCCGGCTTCCATCTATCTAACTGCTGCACACAGCCAAGCAAACCCCCCCCAATCTGGCACATCTCGCCCCAAGACAGAGGCAGCCTCCGTTTGGGTCACGTCTGGAGGCGCCCTTGGTGGCAGGCTCTGGAGCTACGATAAAAAAAATAAATAAATAAAAAAATGCACTTCATCAAAGAGCTTCATATACATTCTCTGCAGTGAAAATGCAATCTACGTCTGGGTTACAATTTGTTAGAGAGTATAACAATTTAATCAGTTCTTTACTGGAGCGGAAAATAGAAAACGCCATACTGTACTGTAGGTCTGATGCAGCAGTGTGGGTTACAGGAGATCTTAAAACAACAAATACTAAATGTTAAGGCGCACAAAAAACAAAACAAAACAAAAAAAACACCACCCAAGAAATGACAGATCCAAATGGCTCGCTATTTTTATCACCGATTCAGAGCTGCATCATAGCCTGTGGCTCACACTGTCAAAATGATCGTTCTAATTCTTTGCCATGAAAAAATTCAATTAGACTATCATTAGACCGGGCTGATGATGAGGTTCTGTTTATCGTTAACTGCACATTATTCGATTCTTCATTTAACAGGCAGCGCCTCATTTACTGATGATCCATTTAACAAATGCTTTTCTAGAAGTTTCTTTTAGCTGGAAATGTGGAGTTTTTGAGTGTACTTGTCGAGAGCAGTGATACTTAACTTTAAGGCCCTCGGCTGAATCTGGCCCACGACGGGGTCACGGCGACAGTTTGCCATATTCATAATGAAAATAAATGAATTCCAACTGGGATTTTTTTCTTTGTTTTTACCAGGGATACTCAACCTTCTGTGCCCAGGGGCCACTTTTGCAAAATGACAGGCCAGGGGCCAGTTTATGAACAGATATTAATAATATTTATCAGATAAAATTAATAAAATTAAAACTTTAAGCTCATCTTTCTTTTCAAATTAACTGACTTATTACCTAAATTAACTTGGTACAAGGATTGACACAAGGTATGATGATTAAGCTGTAAATACTTTGGGTACATTTATAATTTGGATAAATTTACATAATAATAAACGACAGCCAGAGGGATTATCAGATGGCTGATATATCAGCATGATGTAGGCCTAATATGGGCCTATCTCAGATATTGGTATTGGCGTAGTTCTTAACTGTTGTGCGGTGATGTGCAACCTTGTTTTGCAGAAAACAATGCGTAGGGTAATTTATATTTAGCACATTGGGGAACATTTATAAGGACAAGAGGAGCTTTGCGGCAGGTGTAAATGCTGAGAAGCGCCATGTTTTAAAACCTAACTGACTGTTGGTATTAAAGTATTCAGCACTTAACTGATACTGAGCAATACTTATGTTGATTTAGCTACTATATGTATTTCATTTTTAATTTATTCTAATTGTTTGACTGTATGTCTGAGTACCTTTGCATAGTCATATTGTTGCAAAATCGATGCACAGTCCACATAGCTCAAAATTTCACCATATAGGCCAGCAAAAACACAAACTGTTCCTACCAGGGACAGAATGCAAAGCATATTTAAACTCTGTAATATGCAACCTCCAAAGCAACAACCAAAACAACATTATTGGACAGTTACTAATTGGTGTAAACAAACAAAATAATCCACGTGTGAATCAATTTATTTTCTTTGTGAATTAGAAAAATGGCCACCGGGCCCCCTACTGCCGGCCAGATTTGGCCCTTGGACCATAAATTGAGCATCACTGGTTTGCAGCACCAGTGGAGTTGCAGCTATTAAAGCAGTAAAATATCTGATTTATCTGTGTCATATAGGCCTAGCACCAACCCTTGTACCAAGTTAATTTAGTTAATAAGTTCAGTTAATAAGTCAGTTAATTTGAAAATAAAGAATTTCAAAAAGAAAGATGAGTCATGCGCCTTAATGTTTATTCATTCCATCTAATAAATATTAATATTCGTTTATGAATTGGCCCCTGGCCTCTTGTCATTTTGCAAAAGTGGCTGCCGGCAAAGCAAGTTAAGTATCCTTGGTCTAGAGTGTTAATTCATGTTTCGCTGTTAGACACAAGCTATCCACTTTATGTTGTGCAATAACAAGTTCGCTTTCCTGCCAGTTTGTCTCAGAAACTGAAGCATATGACTTCATGTGAAAAAAACAAAGGGAGTGGCAGGAGGTTTAACTGGTGGCTTGTTGTGCACAGTCCCCCCTACCCAAAAAAACTGGGAGATGGAGGGAAAAGCGTGCGTGCATTTATGGGAGACTGTTAGTGAGAGCGGCAGAAGGGGCTTGATGGCACTTGTGGTAGTGGATTAACTGTTACATCCCTAACAGAAAGTGGTAGCAGGAGAGAAGAGGCTAAAGCCGAGCCCTCTCTTCGTGAGGGATTTTTTTTTAACCAACAATAGAGAAGGGGAACAGATTGACTCCTATAGGGGCCAGCACTGTCTGTTCTCCTTTTCCTGCCTCCCAATTCTATAAATCTCTAAATTCTAACACTCCCAGAGAGGAATCGACTGTAGTTCGAGCTTCGCTTCGAAGCCTGTGGGACCGAACTTGGCCCTGCAGATGCCTTTGCAACTGCTGCACACCCTTTGCCTTCCCATCACATTATCTCACATCCAGCATGCACATATTCCTGCACACCGTTAACACAAATCCACACACGCGCGCACATGCCGAAGGTCCCCATACCGATCACCCACTCATTCCTCTGAAAACCCTGGAGACGGAGAACACAGGCTAACAAGGGAACGGGGGATGAAAACAGCGCTTGAAAAAAAACGCAGCGCTGGAGGAAAAAGTGGCAGGGTGGAGGACATCTTTCCTCGGAATCAAACTGTGCATATTTTCATCTTTGCTCATAGACCAACTCCCACAGGACATCAGTATGCCAAACCAAAGGCCTGCTGCGTCTGTTTACTCTGCGCTACAAGAGACGAGACTGAATCAAACTCATTTCAGTAAAGAGAAATTATATCTCCTTTGATACCACAGTGTGTGAAGGAAAAAATCGTATCAAAGCTGCCTCATCGAGCAGATAATTCCTGATCCAACACCTTCGAGGAGCTAAACGCCGGCTTGACAAATATGAACCAAGTGCCGCTTTGTAAAACACGCTGGTCAGATAGAGCAGGAAGGGGGCAACGATGCCAAAATGGTCACAGTCGAGCGTGTTAATTGAGAGATTTTTGATTATATCCAAACAAAAAACACAGCATGGTGGCTTTTATGGAGAGCTGCCTCACAAAGCCTTAGACTCTTAGAAATAAGGGTTCCAAAAGGGTTCTTCCTGAGGGGCTGAGATTCTGCTCAGAACCACTTGCTCCTGAGGAAGTCTTTTTTGAATGAAGGGTCCATCAAGGGTTATTGATTAGTGCTCCAGTGAGAACCCTTTTTCCCCAAAAGATAGTTTGTCCGTGGTTCTTTGTTTCTTGCTCTGACCCCCTACGTGGGTTCTAGATAAAACCCTCGGAAAATGAAAGGGTTCTTCTAGATAAAACCTTGGAATATGAAAGGCTGAGTTCTTAAGGAAGGTCAACAGGTGTGTGAAACCTTTCACAAATGGTTCTAGGTATAAGCATTCATGTGGGGATCTACGTAAAATTCTCTGAAAGGGTTCCAAGTTGAACTTTTAAAAATGTTCAACCAGGAACCACATAGGGTTCTCCTATGGGGGACTTGGAGAACCCTTGGCTGTTTGCTCTTTGCTTTATTTGTCTATGGTTCTTTGAATCATAATATAAAAAGGTTCTAGATAACACCCTTAGAATATAAAACGGTTATTGGTAGAACCCCTTGGCTGATTTCTTGTGAGAACCCAAGGAAGGTGCAAAGGTTCTGGATAGAACCCCCAGATACACCATAGGAGGGTTCTCTGAGGAAGCTCTCCTAGAGGGTTCTGGGTGAAACCTTTCACAGATGGTTCTAGGTATTAGCCTTTATGTTTGGATCTAGAGAGAACTCTCTGAACGGGTTCCAATCGAAACCTTTATAAAATATACTACCTGGCACCAAAAAGGGGTTCTCCTATGGGTCCAAGCCAAAGAACCGTTTATGGTTCTAATTAGCACCTTTATTTCCTAGAGTGCAGAGTTTGTTTACAGGGGCGACTGGCAATAATGGTTTAACGTTGGCCTTAGAAAAACAGTCTGCCTGTATGATATCGGCTAGATAACATCTACAGTATCACACACACTGCGGCTCGGAACACAAACAATAGCTTTAAAGTTTGTTTATCTCCCCACACACCTTCCCAATTATAATGTCAAGAGAATCGCGTCTCAGAATCAACAAACAATTTTCCTTTTTGACGACAACCCTGCAAGACATATTTAGAAGAAATAAATGCATGGAAATTTAAGTGGAACCGGGTAATATTAATGCGCCGCTGCCTGTTTTTCCTGCTCCTTGCTGCATGTTAAGTGTATGCATGTGTGTACGTTGGTGAATAGATATGTGCTGACAGTCTGGCAGCCTCCATCAGAACTCCGCATCTCTGTCAGACCGCAGGCTGACTGACTGATGAGGGGAAGAGCAGCAAAGTGGAAAATGAGCGGAGAGGAGCAGGAAGGAAGGCGCAGGAGGAGGAGGAGGAGGAGGAGGAGGAGGTGTGAAAGAGGAGCAGGAATGGAAGGAGGGCAAAGTGGACGATTGGATTTGAGAGGGATAGTTGGATAAAACAAGAGACTAAAGGGGGAAAAAACGTGGCTGTGATTGTGCTTGCAATGTGGCGGAGGAGAGGTGAAGAAGGATGGGTGGAGGAAGGGAAGGAGGCATGGAAGTGTGGTGACAAAAACAGCTAAAAAAGAAGCGGCTGATTTAATAGCTACTGTAGGTGTGTGCGCCTCTGTTTGTGTTGCGTGCGTGTGCGAGCAGGAACTGGTGTAGGTGAGTGGCAGGGTGTAATAAGAAATGTGACCTATTGATTGGCTGTAGAAAGATGTCAGAGCTCAGTGTGCGGGGGGGGGGGGGGGGGGTTTGGAGCCAGCAGTGGTGGCACGAGAACGACGACACCAAGACAAAATGGCTTCCTTCCCCATCCTCTCCTCTGTGTATTTATTTCATCTTCATTTACTTCTGCTGGGATTTATCCACTTGCCAACGCTTCTTTAGCATCCAACCCGAGACTTGGCTCGGCGACAGATAAAATCTGATTATTATATGATTATGATGTGTGGTTAAGGTAACAGCGCCCGAGGGCTGCGGCGCGTTATCATGTGAGAGTGTTAAACAGAGGAGGAAGTGGGCTTCCCCAGATTGACAATCCAATTAAATGACTGTGTGGTGTGTTAAGAGCGGCTCCAGCCCACCCTGGGAAACAACAAACAATACTACAGTCCCGGTTTACATACACGCTTGGATTTGGAGCGGGGATACTCAACTTGCTTTGCCTTGGGGCCACTTTTGCAAAATGACAGGGGCCAGTTAATAAGCAAACACAAATAATGTTATTCAACAGATAAAGTGAGCACACATTAGAAGTCCCATAACTCATCGTTCAAATTAACTGACTTATTACTTTAACGTATTAACTAAATTAACTTGGTGCAAAGACTGGCGGATAAATAAGATATTTTACTGCAGTTAATAAGTGTGTTTTAGTTGTGAATGCTTCAGTAATATTTGAAAGAAAACCACCAAACACCATTTAAGCCTCATTTGCACCACCTTTACATATGGAAATGCATCCACTTCAAATGATGTAGCTGTCACTGCCCACCCTGTCATGCATTCTTCATGTTGTACGCAATACATCCACTAGAGGGCCGGACTCAGAGTCAAAAGTTTCCTCTAAGAAGAGGAGGAAATATTCAAACGTTTCTGGCAACAACAAACGTGGCCATGTGGAAGGAGGTTTTAATAATGCACCTCTTGTAGACGGCGGTGGTCTGTGCAGCCATTAACTGTGAACTTCCCCGTCGTTTCCTGTGGTCGTGTCTCACTTGAATTATTGGCCACACTAGTGCGCTGCTCCCCATGATTGCCCTTGGGTGTCCAAGGGAGGCGGAGGGGATATCTCCACCTTGACTTCTAAAAAACATGAAGTTGTTCCCCCGCAAGATAAATTATTTTGAAATAATTGATGTAGTTGAAAATATATATTTAATAGAAGCTGAAATAATTCTTTATGAAGGCCATGAAAGGCCATCATTCAAAGCCACCTTCTTTGTTACTAACAGCCTTATTTTTGCCATCACACAAAACTACCATATCTATTTCTCCTTTCTGGGGAAAAAAACAATGCAAATCAATTGATTTTCATTGTGAAAAATGGTCGCAGGACCACCGGGCACCCTATTGGGAGCCAGATTTGGCCCGCAGGTGCAAGCTGAGTATCACTGATTTAGAGGGTCTGTCTGTGCTGCCAGGTGAGAAAAAAAAAGCATTACTCTATAGCACAAACACACACTTATACACAGCTTATATCATCCTCTCCATCTCTGTTCCTCCAGGCTATCATATATGAAAGGTGTGAGTGGACCCCGCCAGCAAGCCAGGAAGGATGAAAGAGCATGACTTGACCTTGATGCTGTTGCTTGACTCTCAGCATTGTCGATAACGGCAATAGTAGCCGACTAGGATGCACGCCACTCAGCCTATAGTGCTGGCTCTTCTGTAACAAGCGCCGTCTCTCATGGCTCACCATGTCAGTGTTTCTGTGTTTGCTGGGAGGAGAGATCAGAGGAGTAAGCACACAGGAAGCCTATAGCCGGACCAAACAATTCAAATGCCACGTAGGTGATTGATTAGCTGACCTGACCTGGACTCCTGCGTCAATGAGATGGATCATGAAAGAGCATCAAAGGGAGGAGGTCTGCGGGTGTGTGTGTGTATGTAGGTGTGCTGGTGTGTGACAGGTTCCTAATGCTGCTATAAAAGGACGTTCATAGCTGATCAACTGCCAGACTCTCTGTCAATTATTGATGAGGTTGTTTGATATTTAGAGGAGAGGAGAAGACGAGCGCTGCAGACTTTATATTCTGTATCTCCGTTTTATCATTGTCATATCACTTAATTTTCTTTCTCTCTTCTTTCCAAACCCACTCCCACAATTGTTTTTTTTTTTTTTTTAAACCTACAGGCAATTTATGTGTAGACACTTTTATTTCTGCTTATTTTGTTCGTCACGGTTGAGCACAATTTGAGCAGTACTTTGTGAAGGGATTTGGTGTTCTAAAACAATTTGGAGGCCTATTTGTGGATGCTGTCTACATTCTTAAAGGAGCACTCTAGTTTACTCATCACGGTTAGTACCGGTGGTGGAAGTATTCAGACGCTTCACTTCAGTAAATACATTAATGTTAAATTACTCCATTAAGGGCGCATGCACACCGGCCTCGTTTAGTCTGGTTGAACCAAACCCTGGAGCGTTTACCCTCTCTGTGCGGTCTGTTTGGGTCGATGCGAACGCCAGACTTGAACTCTGGGGCAGACAAAAAGAACCGCTGTCTGGTCCGCCTTGAAGAGGTGGTCTTAGGCTGCTGTCTGGCGCAAACACCATTCAAACCAATCACAGAAAAGCACCACTGTATGTGTCATTTCACAGGTTCAAAAAATGTTTTCTTGTTCTTGTGACTCTATGCATTAACATGCATTTTCTCTTATTTGGATAACACATCCAGAGACAGATCACATTTTAATATCGAGTGTAAATGAAGTGTAAATGAAGTCTGAGAAGTTACGAGTAATAATTACATCTTTCTCTGAGATCCAATGCATAACAACCTTAAGCACTCTGTACAACTGGAAACCTTTTGCTATGATATTTATTTATTTATCTATCTTGTCTCTGTCTGTCTGAATTCTCTGTTATTTGTCTTGTTGGTTGTTCTCAAAAAAGCCTCATAATAAAAAAATATTTATATATAAAAAGAATAGAAATCACTCTTTGTGATCTAGATCTCGTGAGCGCCTTTTCAAAAAAATTTACATGACTGTTTTTAGCTGATTTGTACATGGTATTTGGTGAGTAGCTGTTTAACAAATTACAAGAACCTGCAGATTTGATGCTGAGTGTGATTTCAGGTCCTCCTGCAGTATCACCATCCTTTGAACCAGATGAAGCCAAAGAGGCAAAACACATTGCCTGAGAGAAGGAACAGATTTTATTTGCGCACAGCAGAGTTAAGTGCATCCTTCATTGTTTCCTGTACGCCTTATGTTGCGCCACATATCCGATGCAACGTGCATGTTCCCTTTTATCTACGTCTGGAGTTTATGTTCTCCGCGCCTTGTTCCTTCCAATATCTGCTTTGCTGCAACCAAACCGTGTCGACCAATTTATGTGGAGACGCATTGTCCCATACGGGGCCCATCTAGACAATCAAGACTACCTGATGAGACCCTGGGGGAGATGAAAGCAGGGAGGGGCGAGGAAGGAAGGATGGAGAGCACATACAGGAGTCGGAGGGGGGAGGAAGATGAGGGTGGGAAACAGGCGCCGAAAAACAATGAGGCAAAATCAGAAGATAAACGAGGCGCTATTTCAGTGGCAGGATTTATGTACTGTCAACATTACCCTCGCTATTAGGGGGAATCCAATTACTCTGCGCCTCTCCTCTCCTCTCCTTTCTCTCTGGGAGGGAGGGAAATAAGGGAGCAAAAGAGTGAAGGATGAAAAGAAAATGGATACGGAGAGAGGAGAACAAGAACACCTCTGCATGATTTATCCAATTTCCAACACATATTTAGATATTAAGGAGAGGGAGCAGGAGAGGGGAGGCACAATGGACTCCAAAACTGAGTGAAAGAGACAGGAAGAAGCGGGATGCACAACGGCACAGAAAGTAAAAGGACGTGGCTGAAAGCTGTATGTGAGAGAGAGGGGAGGGGAGGAGGGGGGAGGGAGGGGGGAGAAATTATGAAAGGGAGAGAGGAAGGGGAGATTTGGAAAGACAGAAGCTCCCTCTAGATTTAATTGCATGCACCTCCGCTTTTAAATGGCTGATAAATTATACATGAAGGATGCTAAGACAATAATTATGAGCTGTTTTAGTGCAGTACAGCAGGATGAGGACAGACAGACAACGGCGGAGGAGTGGAAGGCTTGAGTCGGCCAAGATATCCTCCACGGAAAAAACCCTGGAGAGCACGCCGGGTCCAGGAGTGGAGGAATCACAGTGCATTATCGTGATATTATGGAGGCAAGACGGAGCAAGTGCACTGTAAAAAAAAACAAAAACTATTTGTTTTAATTAAAAAAAAAGTTAGTGTTTGGGCTGCCTTAAAATTTTACGTTAACTGAATTTGAAAAGACAAGTTGAGGTAATTTTGTAATGTTTCTAATCATATAAACTATTTAAGAAAAACTGTTCAGTGAGCTGAAGATATTAAGTTGAACCAACAACTCTTCAGTCGTTAGGCTGCAACATTACAAACAAATTCGATTTCCTTTTACATTTTCTGAGTGAAAATGAATGTTGGATCTACTTTGTTCCGACATTTGCACAAAGACAGTATGTGAAACTGCTTCCATCCAATTTATTTTAATTGTGTAAGGGGGTTGGAACTGACTTCAATAATAACCTTCATTATTGTGAAAACAAGGAACAGACATATCTTAAAATGCACTAGAGAGACAAGTTTTCATCAGATTTGTTTTCATCAAACTATAAAAAAGAAGGGTCATGCCAGAGCAGGGTTTTGAAATAAACTAAAAAAAAAAAACATTTTGCCAAACTATAATCGTTAGTTAAGATAATTTACTTTTCTTTGTTTAGATAAAGATTTAATTACAACAAAGATGCTATTTAAAACTTGGTCACAGTGAGCTGTGAACCTAATTTGTCATCATTTGGAATTTGGGTGCCTGAAAATGAAATGGGTTAAATTGAAAACATCAAAAATATCAACCATTTTTCACACTCACTTCCATCAGTTAACATGATAACGCAACAATTTTAGGTCTCTAAAACTCAAAGATTCAAGTTTGTCTAAATAATAAAAGCATGAGTTTTAGTAAGACTCAAAACTCAATAATCTCTTTGCGGTACGTTTCCTTTGAAACGTTTGAGTTTTCTCAACTTTTTCATTTTTTGCTGTGCCAGCTACAGCCGCTCCTGTTGGATCTACTTTGTTCCAACACTGACACAAAGACAATATGTGAAACTACTTCCAGTGAATTTCTTTCTTTCTTTATTTATTTTCACAGGGGTAGGGGACTGAATTCAATGCTGACCTTCATCATAGTTTTCAGTGTTTTTATTATTGTCTTGAAGCACATTTTCATCTATATCAAACTATAAAAAGAATACATGCTGGGAAGTCTGTTTGTATGCTGATTGTGTTTCTTTAGAAACTTAATTTAATGAGTTGATTTAACTCTGTGCAGTACATTAATTCAGCTCATCATTTCAGGTCAAACGACTCCACAAAATACCTGTATATTTTTTTTTACAGTGTAAGCAGCGGGTTGTCTGAGTGGAGCATCACACACACACACACTGAGCAGAGCGTACACACACTCGCTCTGGATTTCAATACAGTGCCCTCAGGTTATAGCCCCAGCAGCTTTGGCCCCTCAGATATTCGGCTTTGTTTATGTGACCTAGCCTGCAGCACACACACGCCCGCCGAGGATCCGTGCATTTATAGCGCCCTGTCGATACCTCCCCAACATATCCTCCATTCCAGTCTTTTTTTCCTCGCCACCATCGTCTCACCCCGTCCATCCGTATGAGTAGATTTCTAAGCAGCGACGATATATTCTTCTTCAGTCTCCTGATAATCATTATAAATCTCTATTAAACCCCCACCTTCTGGATAGATGGGGAGTGTCAGCCCACATCTGGTACGCTACGTGAGTGTGTGAGTGTGTGTATGTGTGTGTGTGAGGGGGGGGGTCTGAAATCTATAAAGTGTAAGTGTGGGAAGAAAAGGAGAGGAAATGAGAGAAATACAAATTGACAATCTAGCAAAAACAAAGGGATGACAGAAAATCAAACATCTCTTCCACACACACACACCGTCCGTTCCCCTCTTCGGCTGCCTCTGTGTGAGTGGTGTGTGTGTGTGTGTGTGTGTGTTTTCATGAGCCCTTCATCTTGTTTCGCAGGGGCTCGTTCTGAAAAAGCTGTACGGGAGCAGCCAGTGATCGCAGCAGTGCTGTTGTGCCCTTAAGCACAGCCACTTAACCCAGGCTAACTCACTCACTCAATACACTCAATACCCAGTCGGGCAAAAATGGAAAGCCTGCAATGGCATGCTGCTTAGCATAAAAGCTATAAAAAGACACAGGGCTGCGCTAATGCTGTGTCCACAGTCCATGTACTTGTCATATCTGCTGTAGCTGAGGGTGGAAAGCTCTGTGTGTGTGTGTGTGTATGTGTGTGTGTATGATCCTTAGTGGCTAGCTGGGGGCACCGCCGCACTGGATGGCAGCATCAGCTCAGAGGCAGATAGCGACTTAGCTCTAACTGCTTCCCTCTGCTTGGTGTGCAAACACACACTCGCGCACACACACACATACTGAAACGAAAGGTCAATTTCTTGCCACACCACTGGTCTGCCCAGGAAACCTGAATTGATTGATTTGACTCGATTCTACCGCAGGCTGAGGGAGAGAGAGTGTGGGAGAAAGGAGACAGACGGACGGACAGACTGACAGCGCAGATAGAGAGGCAGAGATAAGACGGAACATGGGAGGAGAGGTTGAAAGAAAGTCAGGAGGAGAAAAATATGTTTACGCTCATGCTGACTAGAACTATAACGGGTTCTTCAGCTTGTCCCTGATTCTAAAGGCTCCACTAGGTACACTTTCAGACCCAACACAAAGGGCTATATCTAGAACCATATGTCAAAGGTTTCACACTAGAGTTGCAAATTGTGAGCACTTTCCTTCATTGATTATTGGCAACATTAACAATCAACTAATAGATTGATTGTCACTTAAAGAACGTGAACGTTTTGCTCATACCAAACAATACAATTCAATTAAAGCTTTATTTCCACAGAAACATAAGATAACATGTAGACTGCACTCTGCATTTTTATCAAAAATAATCTCTGTGATATTTCAGATCTATATTTTATAGTAGATGGATCAAATTTGACTTGTTTGATTAAGTTCTTAACGACTGATTGATTATCATCTTTTAACTGTTATCATCCCTATCTTAGACCCTAGAAGAATTTTAGGATGTGGCTACAGTTCACTGAGAATCCTGACTTAAAGAAGTGTTTTTGGCAATTATATAAGAAAAAATTCTTAATTTATATGTAGGAAAAGTCTCCACCTGGTCAGTCCTCCTTTTATTCCGTCTCTAGCAGTGAAAGCAGAATACAGGTCCTGCTGTTTACTGATGGTGATTATGTGATTCAAACAAACAAACAAACAAACAAATAAATAAAAAACTCAGTGTCTGTTGTTTTTTTCCACGATGGTGTTGTAGGTAGTGTTTTTGGCAACTTATATGAGGGAAAAATCGCTGAATTTATATGTGGGAAAGTCACACCCGAGTCAGTCGTCTACCTACCGACTCTTCGTAGGAAACAAACAGCAGTGCCCACCTCCAGCAGTGAGAGCCGGGGAGGCCCCACTGTTTACAACAGCGGGGGAAAAAAATCACAAATCTCAATGTTATGTTGCAAACTCTATCAAGTCCAGTTGCCGATGAAAACTTTGCTACGAATACCATGACCTGGATGACTGAGAACCTTCACAGACACATTATGTTGCAAATTTCCACCTCCAGTTATTGATGACAACTTGAAGTATCTACAACACAAATCTCAGGACTTTTCCCTTTATTTTAATACACTGGGTATTAAAATGGGCACTCCAGGGCCCTATAGTGACATATAGAACGGACACTAATGCTCGTACTGATTGTCGGTCTATATCTGTTTTATTCTTAGTTTCCATGTCTGCATTAGAACGTTCTATCCTGCGTTTTATTCCCTAAAATCTTAACCAGGGACAAGGACTGTAAATTAGCTACGGCTAGAAGTCCTGTACATTGCATCGGTTGCATTTTTTAAAAGTAAGAATGCCTCCATGTATCGTCCCTGTCAAATAAATAATTAAAGTAAAATATAAATATATTCCAAGGACCCAGGGGGTTCTAGCAAGAACCATTTTATATTACTATGGTACAGAGAACCCATGGCAAGCCTTTAGCAAAAAAGCTCTTCATGGATTCCAATCATCTGTTATTCAAAAAGGGTTCTTTGGATGAAAGGGGTTCCTACTGGAACTGGAACTGGTCTTACAAAGAAACTTTGACGGATCTTTTCTTCAAAAAAAGGGTTCTTCAGAAGCGGAGTAAAACCTCAGCCCTTCAAGAAGAACCCTTCAGAGTTGGAATGGTTAATTGATTATTTTTAAAATAATTGCCAGCTATATTGATAATCAATTAATCAGTTGGAGTGATTTTTTTTTTTAAGAAAAGAAAGTGACAATTCATTGATTCTAGCTTCTTAAATGTAAATATTTTCTGGTTTCTTTACTCCCTTATGACTTATGTCTTTATGAATGTCTCTGTGTTGTAGGCAAAACAGGACATTTGAGGACGTCATCTTGGGCTTTGGGAAACACTGATCGACATTTTCCCCCATTTTATGACATGTTATGGACCAAACAACTAATCGATTAATCAAGAAAATAATCGACAGATTAGACGACAATTACAATAATGGTCAGTTGCAGCCCTCATGTTTCCTGCGTGTGTTTCGTACTGTAAAAAAATCCAAAAGAGCAACACCTCAAAATGTGAAACATAAGCCAACAATTCTGTCATTATCTATTATCATCACCGCCACACACACACACACACAAGCACACACACCTTGGTGTGAACCTGGCATGGTGGAAGTGTGTGAGGAGAGGTGCGATTGGATCATTCTATTCTAGTCGTGGTGTCGGGGCAGATTTTGTGTGAACAGATGGTGTTTACCTAGTAGCAGGTTGGTTTGGATCACCTTACCACCCCCCTCTGCCGACCATACCATTTTAGCAACCATATCACAAACACACACACACACACACACACACACACACACACACAAAGGGTGTGCACACACAGACAGGCGAGCACACACTGTTTTTTTTTTCCAGAAAAAAAAAAAACCCCAGACCTTCATACACGCCACTCCTCTCATCTGAATGAGGGGTGATAACTCACCAAGCCGCTGTCGGGGAAAGGATAGAGATAAACGAGGGGTGACGAAATGAGAGAGAAAGAGAGCAGCTAGAGAGGGAGCGGCAGAGATAGAGAGAACGAGTGGAGAGAGGAGAGGAGAGGAGAGGAGAATTGGGCCATTGGTGTTTTTTTTTTTTCTGGTCTGTAGTTATGTAGGTCACTTTTTCCTCCGACTCGGGAGTGGGGAATTTGTAAATCTGACATAATAAGGCATTTGGCCCGCAGTGACGCTTCTGAAGACGTTCTGTCTTTCCTGCTCATTTTCACTGCACCATTGCACAGCTAGCCTGAACGCCGCTCTACCTGGTGATCTGAGGAGCCAAAATGGAGCGAGGGAGCGCGCAAGGATGAATGGAAGGAGGACGGCTGATTAGTTTTTAGCCGGGAGGAGGGAGAGGGGAGAAAAATGAAGAATATTTAAATGGAAATACAAGTCTCCACACACACACACACACACACACATAGGGTTGGGAGGGTTACTTTAAAAAAATGTATTCCAATACAGTTACTGATTATCTGTTAATAATGTAGTCATTAACCTAATATGCATGTAATATGTATTA
This sequence comes from Lutjanus campechanus, assembly GCA_027495735.1. Classification (NCBI taxonomy): domain Eukaryota; kingdom Metazoa; phylum Chordata; class Actinopteri; order Lutjaniformes; family Lutjanidae; genus Lutjanus; species Lutjanus campechanus. The sequence goes on from JAJHUR010107260.1 coordinate 17,969, forward strand.
ATATGTGTCACAATATTAAAGTAATGTAACTTGATTACTGCATGCTACTTTTGGATTACCTCAATACCAAATATGGTAAAATTGTTAAGTGTAATATGATGTTTTATGTTGATTGTTAGGTTCAGTTTATTAGGTTTATTTAAGGTTTGTTCTGGAGCTTGTGTTTTTAACCACACACCATCCCAGTGACCACCAACATCGCGGTCCTTAAATATTTTTAAGTCATATTAGTAGCTTGACAGGTTAGCTAGTTATCTGTGTAGCAAACGCTGGTAGTTGATCTACGTACTGTATATCTAATTTCAGAGTTTGTTCTGTGTAGCTAACTTTAGTGGTCGGTCTGTGTAGCCGACGTCGTTAGCTGTAGATGTGTCTTTAAATTAGATGTTGAGTCGCTGGATGATGACAGTATTTTCACAGCTGAAGGCTGAACTGTCACTGGCCCCTTGTGATGTTGCTCCTCTTTTCTCATTTAAAGACAAAATAATGACAAAATTTCACTAGGGGCCATGATAATGAATTCTCAAACAGTAAGAATAGCTGGTTTCACTGGGACCAGAGTGGTGTTGTAATGTGTGTGTGCACTGTGCATTTAGAATTGTAATCCTGCTAATAATCCCTATTTTTACAAAATGTATCTGTAATCTGATCACTTCTTTGTTTTCTGCAACTGGAATGCAATACAGTTACCCTTTTTTTTGCATCCTGATTACATAATCCTGCTACATGTAATCCATTACTCCCCAAGCCTGCATACACAAGCACAGACAGACAGGGTAGCAAGCTAGAAGAGACACAAATTCCTTGATGGCCTCTAAATTTCAAACCGAAAATGTTTGGTATTTCATGCTTGTCTTCCTTCAGAGACTTTTTTTTTGCTCTTCTTTCACCTCTTTCATGTAAGAGGCAGTGGGAGATTTGAGGTAGAACGACAATTCCCCACCTCGTTAATAATTCACCTGTAGCTGTGACCACTCCGAAACAGAAATGGAAGGGAAAAAAATATTTGAAATTCCAAACATCTAGCGAGGATGTTTTCTTGACGACACTGCATGTCCTGTCAGTCTTGAAACATTGTAAAATGTGCACATGGAAGCACAGAAACGCACACACACACACACACGTACACACACACACATACATATACACACAGAGCAGCAGACGGTGCAGTGTATGAGGTCTGACAGTGCTCTCCAAGGAGCAGCTTGTGTTGCTAAAATAAGGCTGTGTCTGGAAAGAGGTGGATTCCCCTTGAGTGGGGCACAGAAGAGCACTAAAAGCTAAGTGGAGATGAAAAAAAAAATAGCCCCTAGAACTGGAGGGGAGAGTGAGAGGATGAAGGAGAAGGAGAAGGAGAAGGAGGAGAGAAGGTGAAGGGCAGCAGAGGGATGGAAACAAAAAAAATCAAGGTCAGAGAGAAAAGTATTGTGAGGCGCATTTCAAAAACATTGTTTTGTATTTTACTCTCGAAGACAATAATTTCATCCTGGAATCTGTGACTTATTCACGGGTACGTGCTGTCAAACGGTAATTACCTGGATATGATGTACAGATGTGATAATGACAAAATTAGTCAAAGTGGAAATAATTTAAAATAGACATGTCAAACATGTCAGACGAGAGAATAAGATAATCAAACCTCTGCATGCCTACATACTATAATGTGAACATTTCAAAGAATTGCATTTCCTTTAATTATTGCTCCTTTGGAGTGTAGACTGTTCTGTAATTAACCTCTTGTTTTAAGCGCAAGCCAGAACATAAAAACTCTTGAGAAAAGTGAAACATGTAATATGAACAGAGGCTAAACGGGTACATGGACCTATGAGGATGTGGAGCGTAAAGAAAGTATTATTTTCTGTATTATGATTTTATTTTCTACTCTGCCTCCCACTTACACATGTGCATAAACAATTGTTATATATTTAGCTTCAATCAATGAAAAAGTGTGCTAAAAAAAAAACATTGTACATTCAATATCTTTGGGTTTTGGACTATTGATTAGGCAGCACACAGGGTTTCTACACAATTTAACCCAAACTTATTTGAAAAGTATTCTAATACTTCTAATACTAAATACTTTTCATGCTTTTTCCCCCAACAGTCTGCTGGCATGAACTTGTATGAATCTCTGGCATAAACTAATATTTATCAGGTTTCATTCATTCATTGGGTTGGGGTTTTTTTTGCCTGTGTTTGACGTGGCAGATTTCACAAAATGCATGCCTCTTTCCTCTCCTTCCCTGCCTCTTTCCTTTAAAACTTTCCCTAAGAATCTTGAATTCTTCCATCTAGGCTGTCTGACATTTGCTGAGTATTTCTTCCTCTTTGTATTCTCCATTTCTTCTTTCAATCACTGAGGAGGACAAGGTGCAAGCTCTCTTCCATGTCACATGCATGCCCGGAAATGACAGTCGCATGGTTTATACATGCTGTACAGTACCAGAAAAAGAAAAAAAAAAAAGTGTGAAAATTTCTCAGAAGTCAGGAGAAATACAAGAGAATTGTGACCCTGGGAGGGGGCAATGAAAATCAAGAGGGTTAGCAAGTGTACTGGAGCCTGACTTTTGTGATGCGCTCGATGTGAATTTAGGGTGATGGCACGTGTTTACTGGTTGCTTTTTGCGCAGCTTCATGTTGATTGACTTGCCATGTGACTCTAATGCAACATGAAAAAAAAGAAACATAAAACTTGTTTACTTCTAGGAGTAGCTATTTTTTGATGAGAAGAGATGGCAGTTTATCCTTGTAACCCCATCACAGCACGAGCTGTGATGGAAAATCACTGAAAAATTCTGAATTTTTTTTTTCTCCAAAAACCCATTTCAAAGAAGGACTGAAATGAATGCAGCTTTGCAAAAGTAACACTAATTTCATAATCCAATCAATTTTTAAGACTCCAAAATCTTATTTAAGACTTTTTAATACCTAAAATTGAGATTATTGGATTTTAGACTTTTGAAGGACACACGGACACAGTGAGGACGAGCAATGTGAAGACGTCATCTTGGTGTCTGGGAGACTGTGATGTGCATTTCTTCACTATTTTTGGACATTTTATGGACTAAATCAAAGATTTTGAAAGTCAGAGGCGGGCCTCCCCAGGGGAAGTCCAAACTGTATCAGGTCAGGCTCAGAGAATGGGAAGTGGAAAAAATATTACACTAGGTGTTACATTAGTTATTAAAGAAGACTGCATAGAATAGCCTAGATATGTGTGATTTGGTTAAAGAGATACAGTTTAGGGGAAATGTACTGTTTTTCTCAGAGTCAGAAACTAAAAAAATGTCTTTGAGCAGACCTTTTTTATGTATTTGATGTAGTCAGAAGTTATGTCAAACAGCAATAATAGGCTATCTCGGCTGAACTGTTATGAAATAACATAATTATGATCCCAAAGACATTCAGGAATTGAGCAAAACTAAGCAAGTAAACTAAAGAGTGCCACCTTTTGCTAAGCGTCCCACCGTCTCAGACAACCCCTGCTCTTAATGATTCATAGATTATTTGAAACAATAATCGATACATGAATCAAAAATAAAATGTTAACTACAGCTCTATACTACATCCTCAAATATGCACGCACACACAGTTCAACTAGTGCACGCAGTCTTACACCGAGTTGGTGTTGTGGTTAAGTTGTGAGGTACTTTACAACTTGGAGCAGAAGCCGTGGATAAACACATGGAACAAGAGTGTTACATTGGCAACACGACTGAGAGCTTTTTACGCTCTTTCTCCGCTCCACCATACAACACTGTGCCTCCCCTCCTGTTTCCATCCCCTCTGTTTCTGCATGGCTTTCTCCCTCTCTTTTATGCCTGTGCGCCTCTGTGTCCCTCGCCCTCTCTCACTGTCTCTGCCTCTCCATCTGTGCCCGTGTGGAGGTACATTCCTTCTCCATTAGCTGCTTTTGCTGTACCAGGGGACACCGGTGGAAAGGTCTAGAGAAATGAGTAAGGGAGAAGGATGACAGAAAATAATAGACGCGGTTGGATGCGGCGCCTCGTCCACGTACCTGCAGTCATACATGAAACGCTGGAAAATTACAGGATTTAAGGGGAGTTGTGGGGAGAACAAGAAGCAAACAAACAGCCGACACAGGAACAAATCAACACAATAGCTTTGCAGATTGGCAGCATCGCAGCGCCGTCTTTAAGCGGGATTGTTTTGTGCATCTGTAATTTTTTTGTGCCTGTGTGTGTCTCCATTGTTTTAAGAAAACACGAGGCATTTGCTGGCTTGCTGCTGGCTGAGGCTGAAAAAAGAGAAACATTAAAAGGAGCTGCTATTTAAGACACCATTGAAAAAAAACAAAACACCTTTGATACATCTCTCAAGCCACTTAGAGACGGTCCACCTAAAAAAATCAATATCAGTTTAGGTGTATGCTACGTTTAGATTATCTTCACCGCTTAACCTTGCCATCAGACAGCCTCTTCTGATGGGAAACCCCCGTGATATAAGCCAAATATCGCTCTCCTCCATCCAACCAAAGTCCAAAGGCAAAATCATCAGTCATTTTACATGCAAGTTGCTGGTCTACTGCCTCAACTGGTAAGTTAGTTTATCTTATTGTCTGATTTTGGTGTTTGAAAAGGATGATTCAGATTCACTCAAGCCACGCAATAAAAAAAAATTGAGCAAATGAAGGCAGCGGTAGATCCGCAACTTCTGTGTTCTGGGAGGTTAACTGATGCTTTCTCCTATGGAGTTTGGTGAGTTTGGAGACAGTGATATTTCACTTACATAACGGCAGTTCCCTGTAACAAACGGCTGTATGACAGCAAAATGAAGCACTGAAAATATATAGCGTACGCTTAACCTTTTCACAGGCATTTTACCTGCACGGTTGACCTTTTTCCACAATGAAACTGCTTTAAGAAAAAGTCAGAAAAAGTAGTCAGCAAAACCCATATTTAGCTGTTTATCATTATTGCCCTGATTGAATAAAGCGTCCAGTGTTAATTATATCCACAAGGTGGAAATGTTGTAAAAAAGATATTTTTGTCTGAAAGTTGAAGAAGAAGAACAAAATCTAATCAGATTTCATATTCCAGACTCCTTACTGGTTATATTTTTGTTGAATGGCAGAAATGTCATCAATATTTATCTTTTTATATTTACCCAGAAAAAAAAGTGTGTGACTGCCCGGTTGAGTTAATAAACCCAACACTGAATGTCTTTAGTGATTATTTATCCATTAGTTTGTGTTAAAAACCGTAATTGTTGTTGTTAGCATGATTGTTAGCCATTCACTGGCAATCCCATGATGCCTTTGGTTGAGTCTGTCTGTCTTGTGGGATTCTAGATTCAAGATTTACTCTTATTTGTATTAGTTTAGATTTCAACTTCAAACTTGGGGCGCGCCGACTGCCATCTACTGTAGGTAATAGCTTTGTAGATTGGCAGCATCGCAGCACTGTCTTGAAGATTGTTTTGTGCATCTGTAAATTTTTATGCCTGTGTGTGTGTCCATTGTTTTAAGAAAACATGAGGCATTCGCGGGCTCGCTGCTGGCTGAGGCTGGAAAAACAGAAACATTAAAATGAGCTGCTTTTTAAGTAATCCTTGAGAAAAAAAAAACAACAACAGCACCTTTGATACGTTTCTCTCGCCCGTCACTCTCACGCGTTTTGATTTCCCCACATTATTTATTCCGCACCTTATTTGCTTGTATTTGTTTGTTCTCAAAGATGAGTTTACAGGCCCTGAAATTGGCAAGTGGTGCTTTAAATTTGTGCGGCCTTGATCGGGTCACGCAGCTAACAAAAGAGACAGAGAGGCGCGCTGCTCAGGCACAGAGAACCCCGGCTGTTTGTAAAATGTTCTTGAGGGGCGGCTTTTATCAGGAGGCTTTTGGTGTCTGCGTTCAGCCCCCGGCGGTCGAAGTCGTCTCCTTCCGGCCGGCTATTCTAATTGAGACCGCGACAAAATGAAACGACAAGTCCCCTTTCTGATGCTGATGCAGCCTGGGTAATATCCTTGCTGTGTCCCCAGCGCGCTGTTTCCAATCTCACCCGGTCGGCGTGAGCATGATAGAGGGAGATATGAGCGCATGAGCACCGGGGGGAAAAGAGAGGAGGAAAAAAAAAAGAAAGAAAAGTGTGGCTGTAAACAACCTCAACCTGTTCTCCGAGCGCTACGTGTCTGCAAGGGGGAGCGGCGAGAGACCCAGAGATAGGGATGAGACGAGCTGGAGTGTGTTTGAGGAGAGGCACTCCTCCTACTGTCTCCTCTGTCTGTCTTCTCCCTTCTCTCGCTGCAATCCCTCTCTCCCTGCGAGCCAGTGTGTGTTTGAGTGGGTGAAACACTGCCACAGTCCTATAGCCTCCCTTGAGACACTACTTCAAACAGACTGGAGAAGTACTGCCAAGGGTTCACTTGCTGGATGTGTGTCTGTGTGTGTGTGTGTGTGTGTGTGTGTGTGTGTATGCATACATCAGCTAAGTGTGAGCATTGTGTCTATACACACAGATGCTCTCTATGCCACCGCGTTCTTTCACACTCTCGTCTCCTCTTATAGTTTTTTAAATTCGCTGCGTTACATATGCACAGATTCTAAAACAAACTGTCATCAAAGTGCCGCTCCATTACTCAAACACCCCCACTTTCTCTCTCTCACACACACATGACGCTCACACACACACATACAGACAGATGCAATTAAACAAATCCGTGGTGTCTGTTAAGCGTGAAGGCCTCCCTGCTGTGAGAGACATATTAAAACCAGGATTAGCCCAAAACAATTACAAAATGGTACAGATAGACCCTGTGGCCCCCCTGGATGGTGCTGTAAGCGTGCGAGATCACCTCTGTCACCTCATGTGGGCTTTAAAGGGATAGTTAGGATTATTTAATGTGGGGTTGTAGGAGGTACTTATCGATAGTCAGTGTGTTACCCGCAGTAGATGCCGGTCGTGCCGACCGTGCCGCCCCCAGTTTGGAGAAGTGGCAGAGCACCAGAATGGAGGCAACAAAATGTGTTTTAGTCACTTGAAAAAGTCCACCTAAAAAAGATAAGTATCAGTTTAACTGTACGCTATATTTAGAATATTTTCATTGCTTTACCTTGCAGACAGACTGCCTTTTCCAATGGAAAAATGCTGCTATACAAGCCAAATATCACTCTCTCCAAACTTACCAAACTCCATAGACAAAGTCAGTAATTTTACCTCACAGAACAAGGGACTTTGGTAGTTTGGTAGGGAGTTTGGTTGGGTTGTTGAGAGTGATATTTGGCTTATAAAACAGCGGCTTTCTGTCAGAAAGGGCTGTTTGATGGCAAAGCAAAGCCGTGGTTCTGGTAGATGGCCCCCATTCTTAATAAAACCTGGATCGGCTCAAGGTTTCTGCCTGTTAAAAGGAAGTTTTTCCTCGCCACAGTCGCCCCAGTGCTTGCTCTTGGTGGGAACAACTGTATTTATAAAAAATATGGTCTAGAACTACTCTATTTGAAAAGTGCCCTGAAATAAATTTGTTATGGTTTGGCACCTTACAAATAAAAAAGAGCTAAACTGAAAATATTCTAAATATAGTGTACATTGATACAGATTTTTTAGGCGAACCTTTTTGAATGGCTTTTGTGGGTGAACCTGTACACAGCAGGACATTTCTTAGCTTCCTTGCTCGTTCTCTTCTCTGCTTCTGCAAACTCGGGGTGTGTCGACCTCCAGCTACCGTTGCTAACACACTGACTTTCAATAAGCACCTCACACAACCCCACTTCAAATAATCAGAACTATCTCTTTAAACAGGGAACACTGGTTCCTGCGCTCACTCTGCTCTTACGTCTTATGTTTTATTTAATACTTGGAAATTATTGGCGAGCAAAGGCAGCGGGGACCTTGAAGCAGTATTATGCAGCACTAAATAAAAACCACTTTGAACAGTGCAATGGCAATGACTCAAGTCTCATTATGTTCCAATATGTGTCGTTATACTCAAACAGTGATGTGTGCAGTTAACAATGTTAAGAGCTGACAAAAAAAGAAAAGGGGAAAAAAAAAAGAAGACTGATTTGCTGACACAAATATACAAACACACAAGGTGGAGGAATGATTTGCTCCCATTACTGCATCTGAAAATTCAATATTTTGTGCTTCACCTGGAAAGTACAAAACCATTATCCTCCACCATTGCCTCTCCTACTCTGTAACTCTTGTTCTCTTTTTCCCTCCTCCCCCACCTCCCTCCTTCTTCCCCTCACATCCCCCCTCCTTCTCTCTGTGGAGCTGAGCAACATTCATGCCACTTCTTGCCAGGTATATTTGCATATCCGTATTCTTCTTCTCCTCCTTTCACACTTCTCCGGCATGTCTTCAGACATTGCATTGGCTTACAGTGTGTCACGGAGCAGGAAAAAGTCTCACGTCTTGTCTATAAATCATTAAATGCCTTGGCCCCAAGATACATCTCTGACTTGCTTGTACAATATGAGACTACTAGAGCTCTTAGATCATCTGGAGCTGGTTTGTTTGCTGTTCCTACAGTAAGAACAAAGATTAGTGTAGTTACTATGTGCTTGTGGAACAAATTACCAAAGGATCTGAGGTGTAAATTTCTATGCATGTATGCACGGATAATATTTTCCTTACTGTGTGATTGACTTTGAAATGGGCTCTTTTTAAATACCTTCTCCCAATCTCTCCTGTGTAAATATTTGCCTTTAATTCTTCAGTTTTAATTCTTTTTAAACATTTTTTTGCATGTAAAATGTTAATTATGCCGTTTAAATAAACTTTAGCTGTTTCCTCCATAGCTTTCCCTTCTTTGCTTTCCTCCCTCCATCTCTCCATCTCTTTTCCTCTCCATCCTCCCTGCCTCTCCATCTCCTCCTCGGCAGAAGAAGTGGGAAGTCTACCTGCTGGATAATCCTGCATTACATCCTTAATCCCCTCAACGTGTTCACACACACACATACGCACACACATATCTTTTTGCACATGCACGCACCCACACACAAAATGCTAAACAATACATGCAGCTGCTGGAGGGACTGCACACATGTGCATGTACGGGACATATTTCTGAAAAATAATAAACGTGCATTATTAAGTGACAGGTTTTAATGACTTTTCTTTCTCTTTTAATTATTTTCATGATAGCGGAGACATGCTGTTGTTTCCTATATGGAAAGCAGAGTTTTCCCTGCTGTGACACTTGCAGATTGAACAAGCAGAGCCCCTATGGACTGTCACTAGAGGGTCTGACATTGGCCTGCCTAAGAATATCTTAAGCATAAAAAAAACAAAACAAACCAGAGGCATACAGAAAACGAGTTTGAGGTGCATGTGTGCATATGTGCGCGTTCTCTAGTGGGCGAAGGGCAAGAGGTGAGAGAAATGAGAGCGCTGGAAAATAAAAAACAGTGTGAGAGATAGAGATGGAGCAGCGGGCGAGAAACAGACAGAGGGAGGAGTGGAGACGAGGGGAGTATGGAGATCTCCGAGCAGTGGTTCTCATTAACAAGTGGCTCCGGGGTCCAGTCACTTGGCATTGATTTGTTTAAAATCCAAAGCTCCGCCATCGACAAGCTTGGCGTCCTCGAGTCCCCCGTCAAAGCCAACAAGAGCGCACAGAGCACAAGAGCCGGTCCAGCAACCAATCATGAGTCAAGTCACTAATACTTCTTTTTATTTTGCCAAACCACGTTCATTATGTTCTTAAGTCAGAGAGTCATCTCAGGGAACCTCATATAACACAGTAACATTTTTTTTTAAAATAGGCAACGACATATTTAATATATAAATATGAAATGTTTTCTCAGATGTCTATCACATTAGTAAAAAAGGTGCAGATGTCATTACAACTTAATTTAGACTTATCTGCTGGGAACCGGGAGGGCTGCAGTTTGTGTTGACAATGTAAACTTTCACTATGAGGTGACAGAAGCAGAAAACAGGTGGGTTTTAGCTCCACTTCCTGCGTTACTTCATGCTGTTTGCAATGTTCATAATTAGAATACAGGTCAGCTCAATTTATGCGAGTTATTAACATTAAAATACCCTCTGCTCTTGCAGTCTTTTGAGTGGGCACACTGTTAAACCAAAACTCCATTCTGAAAGCAGGTGTTTTATTGTAGCACCATTTTTTTTTTCCCACACTCAAACCTTCCAGTTACACCATCACTAAGACCCTTTTCTGATTCACTTTGATCTACAGGCGCGATTGGCACACATGACATTGCAGTTTGTGCTCATTACGTAGATCCCTTTCAATCATCGCTTATGACCCACTGGAAGTGTATCTGAAGAATTGCTGCCCCTCTGCTTGTATTTTCCTTATTTTCTCATTATTTTTCTGTCATTGAGACACTTTACCAACCCAAAACGTCAGTATTTGATATCCTGATAATGAGACTCAACAGTCAACTATCTTTCAGGTGCGTTTACGGACAAATCTGACTGATTCTTCCTTTAACGTTAAAATATCCTCTCCTCCCAGCAATCTTTCAAGTGGGGAGACATTTAAACCAAACTCCATTCAAAAAGCAGGTGTTTTATGGTCGGGACTCTTATCCATTTAAATCTACAGGCACAATAAACATATTTACTCATTACACCTCACGTACTGACTGGCCTTGCACTCCAGGGCTTGTTTTCACCAGATGTATGCGATTCATACCACTTATCAGATGGTGTAACAAAAGTGTTGAGTTTATATGTGAATTATCTCAAAAGTGGAGCCGTCCCCGATATACTTTTAATTGCAGCATTTATTTAGAAATAATTCATTAGCTGAGACAGCCTCGTGTTTTTGTACAAGTTGGGGTGGACACGTCCCCTCCGCTTCCCCTGGGATCCGCGCCTAAGCATTAGTAGTCAATAGATGCAACAAAATCCTTCTGATTTCTCCCATGTGTCTGTCTGGTTTCACATTCTCTAGAATCGAGTCCTCTGGTGTCTCCATGTGTATGTGTGTGCTCCTGGCTGAATAGCCTATGAATAGAGGCCATAGTCAATCAATAGCAATCTACGGCCAGCCTTCGCAATGCTAATGGAACTGTGCAAGAGCTGGCATTTGGCCAGTGCCATCACTGCAGCATCAGTCTGTGCGCGCGCACACACACACACACGGGAAAAGGTTAGAGAGACAAGAGGTGAGACTCACAATGTGTGTCAATATGAGAGACAAAGAAAGAGACACGGAGACGGAGGCGCACACACACATACGGCGAGATGAATGTGGCGTGTGACGTTGTTTAGGTGATCAAGCATGATCGATGGAATCATTTCCCTGCCCCCTCTGCCCTGCTGCACGGCCCATCTCCCCTCATCTCCCCCCTTAAGCAGTGGTCATTAGGAGTACACAAACACGCACACACTAACACACATGCAGAGACTGAGTTTCACTTTGTCATCATCCCTAAGGCAAGGTCACACTGCCCTGTCTCCTCAAAACACACCTTCTGTTTAGAGTACGGCAGCTGGAGCCACTGTCTGCTGAGCTAGTGTGTGTGTGTGTGTGTGTGTGATTATGTATTCAAACCTGTGAATTAGGATGAGAGAGAGAGATTAAGGCTGGTAATATACAGGAAAAAAGGTTATGTAACCACGGCTTACGTATTGAGCTACAAAGTGGTATAATGACTCACGTATCACAACTACAGTGACCTTTACGAGTCCTTTCAGAGTCGAAGGTTCAAACTGAAGATACTGTTCTGCACTATCTATCCTCTAAGTGAATCCCTACTGAGCTGTAAACAGGCCTACGCTTCGACTCTATACCCGAATGAAAAAAAAAAAAACACAGGAAGCTGTGATGTCTCCCCGTCTAATCATCTCCTCATGGAAGAAGCGAGCACATTACGTCGAGTTAATTGAGGGAAAAGTGAAAAAAAAAAAAAACACATTTTAGTCGAACGTGTCAAAGCGCCTCGCAAAATTGATGGACGGCTAATGTACCTTTTTCGGGAGAGTCTTCTCGGTGTGTTCATCAAAGTAATTCGAAAGTAATAAAACTAACTCGATAATGCATTACTGTCTGCATGAAGTCGGGCTTGAAGTCCTTGCCATGATTTAAAGGACACATGTAATCGATAATATCTTTCTTAAAAGTGACTGTGACAGCAGGGAATGAATAGGCCTATACTTCTTTATGAAAGTACTTTTTTTTTTGTCTGAAGTACCTCTGCAGTCCTGTCAGATGAACTCAAGTACCCCATCTGCAACACCATAGACTTAGTTCTTTCAGGTTAAACTGTATGTTATTTAACACTGTTAATTATATAAAATTGTCATATTTTCATGCACTTGAAAGGTCAATTTTTAGGTCAGTCATTTGTACTAGTATCACTTGAGTTTGCAGAAGCTTAACATTTCAACCAGATCTCCATTAGCTAAATATTAAAGTATTTTTTAAGCAATTTTATACCTACTTCATCATTTATCCATTACTTTTGGCTAGCTGTCTCAACTATTTTATCCAGATTTGAGCTATTTCACCATTTATCCATCATTTTCAGCCAGCAATTTCAACTCTTTATACAGACTTTTAGCTATTTCACCATTTACATATCACTTTTAGCTAGCCAGCTCCACTGTTTTACCCATACTTTTAGCTGTTTTACTATTTATTCATCACTTATAGCAAACAATTTTATAGCGAATATTTATCCATAGCCTATTTTCAGCTATTTTAACATTTATCCATCACTTTTATCTAGCTATTTCAACTGTTTATTCATCCTTTCACCAATTATCCGTTATGTTTAAACAGACATTTCATATTTATCCACTACTTTAAGTATTTTAGCAGTTTATGTATTATTTTACTTATCCATTTCAACCGTTGTGCCTTACTTTAAGCTGTTTGCTTCTCTGCATGCATGCTAACTAGTTTTTATGCCTTCTAAATCAAGATAGTGCTCCAGTGTTACAGCTGGCTCAATACCATAAATATTTCTTTGTAATCAACACATAATGTATTTTTTCAAACCATAGCTACTCCACTATCTTTTCATGCACCCCTTGGCAACTGCAAGTACCCTCTGGGGTACAAGTATACCTGTGGTTGTGAATCAATAGTATATGGTGTGCCCCGACACTACAAAGGCAGAGACAGAATTGCACGAGGACAGCTTCTCCACTTATAAAAGTATCTCCACCACTGCATAGAAAAAAACAACTCCCTTTGTGTGCTTGTGAAACAATCCTATATTTGACCTATTTTTGCTCGAGAGGCAGCACAGCAAACTACCTGACTGTCTTCAGCAGAAGCCCCACGCTTTGAAACCTCCGGATGCAAACCCTCTATCGTGTGAGCCATTGTCCTCACGCCATCCCTTAAAAATCGGTTTCACATCTGTCGCGACGTGACAGCCAGGGAGGCAGCCAGTAGCTGGCGGGGCGGAGTGACTCAGTCTGGGGCTGGAGGAGAGGTATTCTCTCCTCCTTTTTTATGGTAATAACACAGACCTGAGGAGAGCGTACGGGAGAAGGGAGGAAGAGCTGCAGGAGAGAGAACAAAAGGCAGGGTGAAGAGTTCAGGAAGCTGGAGTCAGTGTTTTGGGGAGAAGGATATTAAAGATGAAGGGAGGTGCTGTGAAGGAGGAAGCGTGGACGGGAGGTAGCAGTGGCACAGAGAGCAGAGATAGCAGAGAAATGGGGGACATTAGATAAGATGAAGAATGGAATGGAGAATGGTTAGTCGGGTTTCGAGTTTACAAACAACGGCGTGATGAGTCAATGAGTCACCGCTGTCGCTGCTACCCCAGAAGGTATAATGAGGCCGTGTAGATGAACGATGGCAACTCTAAGACAAAACCTCCTCTCCAGCACAAATGCTGGGATCAATTTGTCACTTCAGCATGACTGTAATTGTGACACTTTCATCTGTCACATAGTTAGCTCTGGCACGGATCGATCACTTAGAGTGTTAGCGTTGCATAGCTAACAAATGGAATAACACTGCATGTAACACAGCTGTGTGCTCTGATTGAGGATATGATGCTTTCTTGCTTAGAGGAAAATTAAAAGGTGAATGGAGATGATGAATAACTATGTTAAAATATTCGTCTTCTTTATTAATATGCGGCGTAAAGTAAGTGAAAGGGTTTAAATTGACTGCGATGTCAGCTTTTGTTTTCTTTTTCTTTTTATAAATTAGCTTTTTCAAGGGAAGCAGGGAAAAGCGGCAGATAAGAGGACAATGACTCGGCAGCGTCAGGTGTGGATGGAGGGATGGTTGGAGATATGAGAGGAGTGGGATGTGTTGGGGTATAGGTGACACACATGGCAGCGCCACATGCAGATGGTACACATGGATGAGCAGCCAGGGTAGTGAAGCATAAAACCAGCCAGCTCGCTGATCAGACACACACACACACACACACATACACACACACAAACACACACACATGCTCAAAAGCATGCTGAGAACACCAGTTAGCTTGCCAGCCCTTTACTCACCCAAATCACCACTGTGAAAATTAATACCTCCAACCGTCCATACAAAAACCAGCCACACACTCACTATCGCAGACACACACACACACACACACACACACACACACACAGAATCACACACACGCTCCAGAAATCAATAAGTACATTAAATATTTACGTAGGAAAATGCATCCATAAAATTTGCGAGGAAACCTTTTTGAAACATTTTACTTTTAAAGTCGGCTCAATAAAAAACAGCCTGAGATCTTTACGTTTTAATATCAGCCATGTTAATCTTAACGATTTCCCTTCCTTTCCAATTTCCTTTTCTTCAAAACCGACTCGAAAACTGAGATTGACTGCCAGCTGACTGCTTTTCCATCAGCGTGGTGGCACATACACACACACACACACACACACACACACACACAAATACGACCACACACAAGTGCTTACCTGATGACAGACGGGACAAACTGAACAATACAAAAAAAAGATGACTTTCAAACATGCACACAAAAAGCGATTACTGGTCATTTGTTCTAGTGCAACTTAGGCCATCAGCTAAATATTCTGACTATTTAATACTTAAGGCAACTATTTTAACAATTTATTTGATAATGCATCTTTACAACCACTTGTATTTGTTATTCATTTTATATTTTAAGCAATTTCACCATTTATCCATCACTTTTAGCGAGCTATTTCAACCTACATACCTTTAGCTATTTCATCATTTATCAGTTATCAGTTAGCTATTCCAACTGTTTATCTGCCTTTTT
>JAJHUR010107264.1:0-14292 GCA_027495735.1 Lutjanus campechanus
TAATGTTTTGTTGAGATCATTAAAAAAAAATCAATTATTTATCAATACTTTAAGCCTACAATAACTCACTTTTCTGGCCACTTGGGGGCAGTGAGTAAATACAATTTTCACTCTCCTGTGGGTCTATTTTTGGTCTCCACCAGCTCCTGAGAGAAATATCTGGCTCTTTGGTTGCTACTTGCTAGCTTTGTCTGCCATGTGGTACTGAGCAGGCGGTGTATAAGGGGTGTTCCTAATGACTAATTTCCCTGTCAAGGGCAGTAAACAATGTCATATTGGTTTGTTGACTGCAGCTAGCATTAGCAGTGCTAGCACCGCAGGCCTTTTCTCCTTTTAGGTTAACGTTAACATGCCTGTGCTGAATATGGTTATGCGTTGCTCTGGTTGAAAAGTGTTGATGAATGTAATTAAGTATGTAATTACAATGTAAAAACTAAACAATTGAGAAAATGCCAAATTTCAATAGATTTTTTAGTTCTGAGCCCAAAGTTTTACCAACTAATAATGTTTTGTTGCAATGTCATTGAGTGTCAGAAGCCCCCAAAACATTTGTATTTCAAAAAGTGTTCAGGAAAGTCATTTAATTCAAAATGAATAATGGGAAATAATTTAATATTTACAATTGCCACAATTTGATTTTCAAGCACCCAAATAATGACAAATCACTGTAATGACAGCTGACCCTGAACAACTTTTGAAATACAGTATTTGGGGGAATTCTAAACCTCAAAGATTCAAGTTTATCTAAAGAAGAAGTTTATGTCAAAGCTTAAGAGTTTGATTCAAAACTCAAAAATCTAGCCAAGGCAGCTGCCTTGAAATAAGTTTTCTCAGCTTTTTTGTTATAATGTAGATATACATAGCTATAGAAAACACAGATTACTGGTTCTAAATCAGACAAAATATCTTCTTTTTCTGCTGTAATGAGGCACAGTGAAAGTCATGACCCAAAGCTTTAGTTAACACTAGCATGACCTGTAAATGATTCGTAAAATTGATCTTTATGAAGCGTCCCTGGTGGATTAATATCCTACCACCCCACTCCACCCTCCCAATTTCTTTCTCCCCTTTAAGCCAACAGCCCTTTAAAAGTTAACAAAGTGGCCTTCAGCTCTCATTTGCGGATGGATCACTCATTAGGGGCTCCATTAGTGTCTTGTGTTGTGTGATCCCAGAGAATTAGCTGCAATCAAGCCGTCTTACTGATGCTAATCTGAAACAACTTAACGGGGTTAGCCTAGCTGCTGCCGGCACACCAATTAAGAGCCGTGTGAGTCACTTAAACAGCCCTCGCCTTTAGAAAAACCTGCAATTCAAAAGACAAAAGCTCAGTCACACAAGAAACCAGCATGTTGGATGTTTTCATGTTGCTATGCTACTGTATCTCATTGCCTGGGCCGTAGGAGATTAGCATGCGGCCAGTTGGGCATTTCACATGTCCTGATTTCAGCTGGACTGTTGTGTTTTCATAAGCAGTCTGTTAACAATACAAAGAGTCCACCGGATGTTTAAATGTCTGCTCAGAATCATTCTGTAAATAATATTCCTCTAATTCCAGCCCTCCTCCCCAGTCATGGGTCAGTAGCTACAGTATTTATTGCTCCACTAGGTAAATGCACAGAGCACAAAGTGGACTAATCTACACCAGGCACCTGTAGTATTAAGAGTCAAAAACCAATAAGGAGTTTAGAGAAGAGTGCCTGGATTAAGCTCTTTTTCACCAAGAAAGCAGAAAGTGAGCAAATTTATCAACATATGGAGGCAGCCAGATGTGGTAAAGCAAGTAAAACAGACACAGTGGGTGTCACGGGCACAGCCGCTGCTTGTAAAGAGGAAAGAACTCACCTTTGTTTATTGCAAATCGTTGACCACACTCGCCTAATTACAACACAAAATGATCATGATACTCACTTGCAGAAAATTGCTGTTTTCCCCCGGAGAAAACTGATATGATTTTTCTCTTCCTCTACATTTAGTTGACCAAGCAATGCTTGTTTGTCTAACTGTGCAGTCAGTGCTCATCCACTTTCATTTAGCCACACACATCATTATTACACTGTGTTTCCTGTGATTTGTTAAATCATCCTAAAAGGTAGTGTTTTCTGCATTTATTAATATTACACAAAGGGAGAGAGAATTTTCTTTTGAATGATGCTAAACAAATAGACTTCAATGAGTTTTTTAAGAGAGTAATTTAAAGGAATAGCATGGCATTGTAAAAATAGTTAGCTGAGAAGATTGTATGGTAAATACATAACTTGATCCAGCAGTTTGTTAGCTTAGCTTAGCATAAAGACTGGAAACAACAGTAGCAAATCCACTGACCAGCATATCTAAAGCTCACCAATTAATATGCTCTAAAACAGTTCACTGTTTCAAGTGGGGGACAGTTTCTTGGCTGGTACCAGGAACTTCCTGGACTCTCTACGAGCTGCCTGGCAGTTATCTTGGCATTAACTGACCCTTCTTAAGTCCTGCAATTTTTTGCAGTTAAGCAAACTTGATACCTCCGTCACCTTTCTTCTTTTCCTGTCAAAGTGACATATTAAGTCATATATTTTAAATTAGCTAATGTCAGCAAAACACTAGCTAACTAACTCACTAATACTAGAAAAACACTAGCTAACTAGCCACCTGATAATTTATTTACAATCATGCTGGCTGGAATGTTGTTGTCTGAGAAGCTATAGCATGTTTCCTCAATCAGTCTCTGATGACATATCATGGTCATTTTATGGTTTCATACAGTAAATACAATATTACATATTCCTTCTTTAAAATCACCCCTTCAAAATGGCCTCAAAATATTTGCCATTATCATGTTAGGACTCACCACATCAACACACACAAACACAGACACATAATAGCTTGATGTCACAGTTATCTGCCTCTCTTGTAGGGCATTAATGGCTATTAGCCAACCGCTGGTATTTACTCAACACCCATTAGATCTGATTGTTAGCCTATGTTGCTAATTAGCATTCCCCAGCTGGCTCTTTCACTCTGTTATTAGGCTCTCTATCCACCAGCCCCTACACTACGCAAATGTATCTGTAATGTGGATCAAACCACGCTGACATCCATGTTTCGTTTCATGGCTATTATCAGCATTTCTAATGAAGTTTCACACAAACGGACAGTTTGTGTTCTCAAGGCTGGTTAGAATCAGTCCTGGCCTCTCAACACCAGGTTACACATCTGTCATAAAACCATAGACTCTCTTTGATATTGACGTGAACATTAAATGCATCAACAGAGAGAAAAAAATGCATGAGTCCAGGTGTTCTACTGTACACCACCCAAACCAGCTCGGGTGGTGGTCAGACAGAGCTATTGTTGTACAGATTACAGTAACAGGTGTCAGTGCCACATGTCTCCGTCCCCACATAAACTCTGCTGAAACAGATCAAACCAAGATCAAACCGATGCAAATCAAACAGGTGGCAGACAGTTTGGATAATAACACCCTTGCGGAAAATAGACTGCTATCATCTGAAACAAAGTGTTTACTTTTTTTTTTTTCCTTTTTTTTTTCAAAGGATGTAAGTGTCATTTGAGGTGGTGATGTGCTTGTTTTGGCTCAGGCTTCACTGTTTGTATGAGAGGCACATTAGAGGACAGGTTTTAATTGAAACTCTGCTAAATCACATCTGGAGACTAGCAGGTGGTAAGAAGCCACTGGAGGGAAAACTGTGTTTGTTTGCCTGCAAGCATCCTGCAGACTCTTTACACCACCGGTGAAGTGAAGAACATTTTATTCAGGGCTGTGATGGTATGCATTTTTTCTGACTGCGGTGAAAAACAAAATATTCCCACGTGATGGTGGTTTACCGCAACTGCCTCAATAATTATAGTTGATTGGACTTTATTGAAGCATACTGTCATGAAGGTAGCATACCTCTTTTAAGAAGTAGGGCACTGCTTAATGTGTACGACATGTAAGTAAGTGGAAGCAAGCAGCAGACTAAGAATGACAGTGATGCCCATAGCAGATCAGAAAGTTGTCAATCTGACAGTAAATGTACAGTTCAGTTTACAGTACGTTATTAATAAACACTGCAGCTTCTCAAGACCAAGAAAAGTCTTGTTTGTTGTTTTCCAAAAATGAAGGGGGTTAGCCCCAAAGTAAGCTGAGCAGGAAAGGCTAATGTTAAGCTAATGCTAACTCTAAGGTTGTGCCTTTGCAATTCTGGCTCCGTATCTCTTTCAGAAGCATTTTTATCCAGCCTTGGAATTGCTTCAATTGCTGCAATGATAAATCCAACACTACATATCTTCTGTGGTTATTTATCCCTTTTTTCATGTTGAAAACCGTCGTTGTGGTTGTTAGCCGCATTCCCGCATGCCTTGGATTCATTCTGTGGACAAATCAGAGGCCGTGTTCCTGACTTGTCAGTCAATCAGAGGCTGTGTTCTTGTCTTGTGTGTGACAGTGCTGATCTTTAGGTTTATTAATAGATCCATGCGCTGATCTCAACATGAGACTGACCCTTCAAAATAAAATATGGTGATATCATCACAGCCCTAGTTTTATTGTTCTCTTGCAAGTGAACTGACTGAATAAACTGTGTGTAGATTAAAAAAAAAAAATCATATGATCAGACCCCATCCTGTGCTTCCATTGTGTCTATGTATGTAGAAGTGCTATTTGATTGCTCTGGAAAATGGAGAAGAGTGGCTCCCTGGTGGTGGTTGAAGCAGCAGTAAAGTGCAGATCTGTTGTGCTCTAATTGTGCTGCAGATCTGTCTCAGCCCTCTGTCTCGCTCCCCTCTTGTTGGTCTCTTTGTGTGTCTTTGTGTCTGCGTGAAAGGCACATTGTTTGTGCCGGCACACCTGGGAGGCCACCGGCCACTTCACACGGAGCAGCACGGGGCCCCCGGAGAGCCGACTGCTCCTCGTCCCTCCTGCACCTTTTATTCCCCTGCTCCCCTGTTTACTGATGAGGCTCTCTGACTCTGCCTGCTGCTCTTTAACTCCTCCACTCCACGACAGGTTTTGGCTTCCCTTTTTTGCCCAATATATCATTATTTTACAGTCCCCACTCTCTCTGCCTACTCAAAATGAAATCCGGCAGCCCCTGATTTGAGTTTTATGTATTTATTCTTTTATTGTACCACACGGTTATAGCCTAATAGTTAAGATTTCAGTTTTGGTTGATTTGGTGATACCTGTGGTTACCATGGTAACAGCATGTGCAGTTTAACACTACAGCTTGTTCCATTACTTCCAGCAAAAATGAAAGATTATCCACTGTTGAAAATAAGCAGATAATGATCCTTGTATGAGGCCCGACCAGTACTGGATATTTGGGACCAGTGCTGATAATGATATTGGTATGAAGGTGCTAACTAGAACCATAAAGGGTTCTTTGGTTTGTCCCCATGGAAGAACCGTTTTTGGTTCCTGGTTGAACCTTGTAGAGAGTCCTACCTGGAGTTATACCTAAAACCATCTGTGAAAGGTTTCATCCAGAACTCCCTATGGGAGGTTCTACAGAGAGCCCTTATATGCTGTAATGGTTCCAGCCAGAACCCTTTCTGGGGGCTCTATCCAGAACCCTTCCACCTTCTAAGCATGCTAACAAGAGCCCACCCAGGGGCTTCTGCTAAGAACCATTTGATATTATGGTAAAAAATAAATAAATAAATAAATAAAACTGAAATCCTCTCTTTTGTAGGGGTAATGGTTCTGGGTAGAGCTCAACCCTTCAGGGAGAACCCCTTTGGAACCCTTATTTCTATGAGCGCAACATAGTGAAGAAGATGTAGGTTTGAATTTGTTGTGTTGTTGTTGGGTCGTTAAGATGAAGTTGAAAAGAGAAAGAGGTCATCCTTATTGGTGCATTCAGGCGCTTGACTGCTCGGAAAATTTTACCTGGAAAGTTTTAAGTCAGATTTGTGTATGGCTGCCTGAAAGCAGCACATTAAAAACAGATTTGCAATATGAAAACTTTAATTGCACAAATATTAATTTCACTGAGTGCATGAAAAACTCATTCTGGTCCAGTTTTACTCCCTCTATTTCTTCTTTTTTTTGCAGCCTCTTTCTGTCCATCTCTCAACAGAGCCGTTGTGTTTTGAGGCTCCCTTCTTGTTTGTTTCCTATTGTTTGGATTTTCCTCCGTCTCTGATTCTCTCCATCCATCTTTATTTCCATCCGCTTCTTTTTTCCCCTGGCGCTTACTGGTGTTCCCTCATTACAGGGGCTCGCCGACGGCTACTTCCCGCTGCACTGCTCTGTGAGGGCCGTGTGCGGATTAGATGTGTGCGTGCATGTGTGTGATTGGGTGTGTATTTGATTTCTTTTCATTTTAGTTGCTCAGTTGGCAGAGAAAATATGACAAATCCCACATTATTTCCAGCCTTTTTCTGATTTTCCTCGTGTAAGTATATGCATTTTAAAGAGATTTGTCTCAGCTTTAAAAGAAGTAACTCCTTCTCCAAATATAACCACTTAATTTAAAGCGTACAACTCATCTAGGAATAATTTAAAGGAGCAATATGTTACAATTGCATGTTCAGAAGAGAGTACTGCAGTCCAAATAATGACTTAAGGAAGCTCAGGTGGATGCAAGAATGCTGCAGGGGCGAAAGACACGAGCAGCACTGTCAGTTGATCAGCTGTATATAACTGTTAATTGTCTGTCTGTAAAGTTAAGCTGCTTATCCTGAAAACAAAAGCCCACTGCCCTTAAAATACACATTGGAGTCGGAGTTTAGTGACTACCTGCCTTACTGCCTGCCAGACTCCATTAACATATTGCTCAATTTAACTGTTATAAATATCTACTCTCTCTAAAAGATTATTAATGATTTCTTACAAATCATAAACAGACAATAACTCATTCTGCAAACATTCGGCATAAATTTGAACTCTAATTAATATGAAACAGGCGGACAAAATCAAAAGTTACAGACCCAAATAGAAATGTCAAAGGAGGACACCATGGCTGTAGTGTTGTTGTCAGAAGTATTTCAACTTGGCATGTTTCCTTAATCTCTGATGACATAATGTGGTCATTATGATTTATTACATTAAATGTACTGCAGATGTCTCCTTTAACTATTATTTAATCCCATTTCAGTCTTGAAAAAAAGGCTTTCTGACTGGTTAAATTAAAACAACCAATCAATGGACTCGCTGCTGCTTTTAAGACAAGCCATTGGTCAAACTCCCAATTTCAAGACACATGATATTCCCGCCGCATCTCCGCATGTGTGTGTGTGTGTGTGTGTGTTTGTGTAATCACAGCCATATGTGTACACATTCCTGTACTGTACATAACATCAACACACTCACAGCTCACGATGCCCAAACACAGAGATGCCGACTCCATCGCCATAGAAACCGGATTGTATCCAATGAGAAGGAGCTGCCTGCTCTGGAGTGTAAACATTTTCTTTGTTGTCATGGAGAAGTGGACACTGTTTGCATGCCATGTATTTGTTCTGATTTTTATACCGCCTTTCACTCGTGTGTGTGTGTGTGTGTGTGTGTGTGTGTGTGTGTGACCTTAGATGTGTTGCCTGAGGATGCATAAGAAGGTCTGCACTCTTAGAAATAAAGTGCTGACTAGAACCATAATGGGTTCTTTGGCTTGTCTCAATAGGAAAACCCTTTTTGGTTCCTGGTAGAACCTTCAAGATTCCACCTGGAACCCTTTTAGAGAATTCTACTTAGAACCCTACATAAAGGGTTATATGTAGAACCATCGGTGAAAGCTTTTACCTAGAAGCCCCAATAGTTCCACCCAAAGCCCTCTCAGGGGGTTCGATCCAGAACCTATCCACCTTGTAAGGGTGCTAACAAGAACCCATCCTAGGGGTTCTTCCAAGAATCTGTTTCACCAAGAACCCCCAGTGAAAGGTTCTACAGAGAACCCTTTTATGGCATAATGATTCCACACAGAACCCTATCTAGGGTTTATATCCAGAACCTTTCCCCCTACTAGTGGTGCTAACAAGAACCTACCCAGGGAGTTCTACCAAGAAACCTTTCATATTCCAAGTGTTTTATCTAGAACCCATGCAGGAGGTTCTACTGAAAACCTTTTTATATTCCAAGGGTTTTATCTACAACAGAGTCAGGGGGTTCTACGAAGAACCCTTTTATATTTCAAGGATTTTATCTACATACCACTTTTTTTTAATATTCCAATGGTTTTATCTAGAACTCGACCAGGGGGTTCTCCCAAGAGCCCTTTTAAATTATGGTACAAAGAATCCTTGACAAAAGAGTTCTTCAAGGAACAATCCCTTAAGAATTCTTTCTTCCAAAGAGGGTTCTTTGGATGAAAAGGGTTTGTAATGGAACCCTTGGTCTTATAAAGAACCCTTGTCAAACCCTTTCTTCAAGGAGGGGTTCTCCAGAAGCAAATGTTTGTGGGTAGAGCCCCAGCCCTCCAGGAAGAACTCTCGTGGAACTCTTATTTCTAAGAGTATGGGGCTCGGTAAAGTATTAATACCAGCAACGATTTATGGCGCTCACAGTGTGGTGTCCTTTTAGGTGGAGGAATGCTCCGGCAGACTCCACATGTGCTGGACTATGGAGGTTGCGGTCGGGAGTGCGTCGGATGCCGGCTTTGTGTTGGCGCGTAGGTCTGGAGGTTATTTGGGGTTGCTGTTCAATAACTGTTTGTTCTTGTTTGGGTTTTGCCTGCACGCTTGAACTTTGTGACAAAGACATCACCGCGAGGCAGAGACTGTCGAAAGGAGCTTATGTTTGAAGATTTAAATTTTGCTGTTGTTGCATTTGCTTCTTAGCGATCGTCTCCCTCCTTTTTCTGCCTTTCTGTTTCTGATGTTTGGAAGGAGCCAAACAACACAGACCTGGGATTTTTGTAAAGCTACAGAGAAAGTTTTGAGTCATCCAACACTTAATATCCACAAGGCATTCTTTGAGATTGGCAAAGCTTTTAGAGTCACTGGGGTTTATGGGCTCACACACTCACACACTCTTGTTGCCTACCTCGTGCTCCCTTTCTGAGAAGCCGTTGGAGCCTATAGCCTTGGCTTATTTGCTTTGTATAATGGGGCTTCTCTGTGCCAGAAGACTGGCTTGGCTGGAAGGACAGACCGGAGGAGTGGAGAAAGTGGAGACGAGGGAGGGAGACAAAGCCGAGTTCAGCTCAGGGAGGACTGCCGTTCTGGGCCCAAGGTTCCCCAGGTCTCTATTGTAATGACTGTTCGTGTGTGTGTGTTTTATGTGTGTGCATGCATGAAGTAGTGGTCGCAAGCAGCAGCCAAGCGGAGATTGAGGGATACTTTAAGAACCAGACAAAACGCAGGACACACCAGACGTTACACCACCCTCACTGCCCCACTTATTGTACACTCTTAGAAACTAAAGTGCTCACTAGAACCACAAGTTCTTCAGCTTGTCTCCAGAGGGGAAGCCTCTCTGATAGAATCTCCTCTTAAGATTTCACTTGGAGCCCTTTCAGAGAGTTCTACCTTGAGCCCAACATCGAACCTTTGTGAAAGATTTCATCCAGAACCCCCTACACTCACTTTCCCACCAAATAAACTCTGGATCTTTAACCGGTTCCATTCTAGATTCTTGAAACCTTGGTGCTATCTAAAGAACCCTAGCTGACATTTCCACCAGTTTTGAGTGTAACCAGTGTAACCAAGGATGTCATCAACAGGGGGCGACACACAATGCACAACAACCTGTAGAATAAGACACACCCACTTTGGTTCCCGAGGACAGCCTAGTATTTTTTGGTTCCAAACAAATGTATTTTTCGTGGAAGTGCTCCGAACGGTTCAGTGTTAGGTGGTTCAACTTGAGCGGGGCTAGTTCCATGTTGGTGGAGCCCTTCTATGGTGTAACGGTTTCACCTGGAACCCTTCCACCAAATTAGCTCCTTGTTCTATCTAGCAAACCAGCTCACATTTCCATTATATTTATTTTTGGTGGAAATGCTCAGAACGGTTTAAAATGCTTGAACCAGAACTGGGCCAGTTCCATGTTGGTGGAAAAGACCCATCAGAGTTCTACCCAGGACCTTTCCATCTTCTAAGGATGCTAACAATAACCCACCTAACCGTTTTTATATTCCAAGGGTTTCATCTAGAACCCACCCAGGGGTGGGTGAAATTCAAAATTCAATCAACATTCTTAAGTACTGGCTTTACATGCAACTGTATTAGTGTCGGTTATTATGGTGGAATCCCACTTAAATTGAACTCCTCAGCTGTGAATACACATTCACCTCTGCTAAAATGCTCTTCACCCAGTCACATATGTATGCTGACATACATATATATGAGTAGGTTCTTGTGTGTGTGTATGCACACTGTGGTAATGTTCCTCCAAACCCAGAACTAAATTAATAGCTCTCTCAACATTTGAACTTTTAGTAGTAGTAATAAAAAAATAAACCTCTCCACTATCTCTCCCCGGCGTCTGCAGTATGAGAGATGTCTCCTCATGCTACACCAGCCAATCAGCCTCTCCCTTGCAGGCACATCACTGCCAGCATAGGCTGAAAAAACGCTACTGTTTGTGATTTAGGACTGAACATTCAAAGATGCTTTTATATCTTCCTTATCCAGAACAGGACAAGAGAAGGCAGCAAGAACAGGCTCTTCTGTGTTCTTCAAAAAAATGAGAGAAGCCACAGAGAGGAAGATTAGAGCAGCAGCGCTGTACAACCGTGGCTGTTATACACGTATAAGAACGACTTCAAGCTTGTCACAGAAACTCCCACTTTTTTTTAAGGATTAGATTCACATTCTTTGTCATGTTCAGTACAAGGAGCTGAGAACTACATAGAAAACTTGTGAACTAGCAGAATATGAACTGATGCAGAGCACAGCATCGAAACATCTTAAATACTGGTGTACATCAGCAAAAAATATCACATATTAAAACAATTAAACTCTTGTCTTTTATGATCATAGTGTTGCAGCTGCATAGGATTTTCACGGAATATCATGGTTTGAAAATTGACAGTTATCGTTCCTTTATTAATTTATTTCAACACAACATAACCTCATACAAGTGTCGTTCAAAACACGGTCATAAATAACTGCCGGCTTCACAAAAACAAGTACTCATGGACTTATTTACACAATGGATGATGTATACTTAAATTTAAGTTGCTATGAACTTGTTCCTCAGCCACCTAAACCTGTTGTGTCTTCATCGTTCCTGGAGTCAGAGTCCTGGTCAGAGCCACTATAAATCACCTTGATACTGTATTCCCAGTCGTCACTGGTCTCGCAAGCCGTATCCCAGTCTAGTAGGATTGCTAACTGAGCTAACCAGCTAACGGCAGCTACAGCATAGTTAGCAGCAGTGCGCCGGTGACTTAAGTGTTAAAAGAGAAAAGGTCCGTGTTGCGTCTTTCCCCTGGACGTAACGACTAACGACGGCTAACGGATAAATGAAAACATGGTCAACTAACACTCTTGTCACCAACTAACGGTTTAGTGAACTATTAGGGGGCAGCCTTTACTTCCTGAGATGATTACCATACCTTGAAATCTCATATCGTATGTTGTTAGATTTTACAGTTTGATAAAACATCTTATCTTAAAGTCCACTTACTAGCCTTTCAAGCACAATTCATGGTCCTCTTTGAGGAATAGGACTTGCTCTGATGTCGTAGGTATGAAACTTTGGTCACATGACAACACTTCATGACACCTGAGCCAGTTCCATTTGCTGAAGAAGACCTTAAGATATAGTTGAAAGGCATGGACCTTTGAGTTGATTGAGATAATCATCTAACTAACAATATTAGATTTGTTTTTTATTAAAATTATTTTATGGCTGCAACTAACAGTGAAAAAAAAAGTGAAAAAAGGTGATCACAGTTTCTCAGAGTCCACAGTGATGTCTTCAAATTGCTTCATTTGTCCAACCAGCAGACCGATATCCAAAGACTGTATGTCTCATACCAGACTTGTTTCAGAAATGACGAAGAAAAGCAGCAAATCCTCACATTTAAGAGGCTGGAACCAGCAAATGTTTGACATTTTTGACTGAAACAATTCATCTGTTATCAAAAAATCAATCTCTTTCGATGGACTTATGGATTAATCAACTCAATGTTGCAGCTTGACAATTTATTTAAGCCTTTTTCAACACTTGAGGGTGCACACAACCTTTTATGTGCTTTTTCCTGTCTGTGTCCATGTGTGTGTCGTCATCGCAGGAGTTTAGATCTGTTTCCCATTGTTAGCACTGATTGCTAATTAGCTTTGTATCTAACACATGGATATCCTGTACGCATGAGAGCTTTCATGTGTGTGCGTGCAGACTACAGTAGCGTGCCACTGCTGACTTCCCTAATATTAGCCCGTGTTCTGTTCTGGGGGCAGATTAGCCGCATTGATAAAGCTGACCTCATGTTAATCACGCTGTTTCTGGCGCGGCGCTGCATTTTTCTCATATCGTAATTCCCCGACAATCTATTTGCATATTTTCAGTTCGGGCATTCTTTTCACCTCAACTTTTTCTTTTTCTTCTAAGCTTTTCTTCATTTTCTCATTCTGCTAGCCAGCTGACCTCTAGCTAACCTGTCAGTGCAGCACGAGGTGTGTTTTTCTCTTTCCTCTCCTCAAACGATTAAGGACATATTTGTTTGCCATGGCATTTAACTCGCTTTCCTCAGGCACCGGTATATGTTTGTTTTTGTGTGTGTGTGTGTGTGTGTGTGTGTGTGCATTCAATTTTAATTCCACTGAATGGAAGCAGGTCTCTAAAATAGCTTTGCTTATGAATGAAATGGCAGCGGTGGCAGACTCGAGACTGGTTAAGAGAGATAGACTGAAAGAGACAGAAGGAGCGGGAGTGCAATTCAGTCGATGCTTAATTAATGAGGAGCTACGGGGAATTGAAACACTGCCTGACCTCTGGCCTTGCTTAACTCCCGTCCATCGCACACACACTTTCTGACACACCAGTTGCATCTGAGAATTCCTGAGAATGTGTGTGTGTGTGTGTGTGTCAGCCCACAACAGGTCTATAGCAGCCAGTAGCAGTGATATCATACTCTGTGCATTTGTGTGTGTGTGTGTATGTGTGTGTGTTTGGTTGGTTAAAAAAAAAAAAAATTCTTTCATGGAATAAAGCCTCACATGGCCCTCAGATCAATTATTCATCCCTCATTTCCCTTTCTCTCCTTTTTGCCTGATTCGCTCTTCTCTCACCTCTCAATCTTAGTTTTTTTGTATATTGCTTTTTTTTATTTTTAAAGGGGACCATTATGCTTTTCCCTATTTTCTGTCACAAGACAACAGGATTTGACTGGCTGCTGGCATGTCATGGGTTTCTGATGGAGAGTTATCTTTACTTGTTGCTAAAGCAGGTAACTGCTACTGCTAGTTAGCCGTGTACTCCCCGGTGTTTGAGCTTCCAGTCTGGGTAGACTCAGCTGCATGGCTATCTGAGCTAACTAGCAGTTAGCGGCTAAAGCATAAATAAAGCTTTGTCCGTCAGAAAACTCCATAAATCACTGAAAGTTAAGGTAGACAAGCCAGAGGACATCACATGGAAGACAAGAAAATATTATCTCCATGAAATAAAATTTCAGTTTAACCTAAATCAGTGAATAAAGTTATAAAATTGCGTGCTTGTGTACAGTAATCAGTCTCAGAAACATCCACTTCGGTTGCCTCTATCATTTTTCTAACCTAATCTTTGTCTCATTTGTGATCTGATGAACAGTAAATATGTCAAATTCATTGCCCCATATCGTTATTTCCCATGCCAAGACGGTGCTCTGTGTCCTGTAGTCTCATGTAGCCAGACCTATCTCTGAGCTAACTAGCTAGCTAGCTGTTAAAGTAGCTGCTTATAATTTGTAAAACTTGTCTGGGAGTCAGAAAACTCTGTAGCCTAAAAAGCTTAAAGCTAAATAAGTATGTTTTTGAACTGTGAATCGTGCAAAACTACTCTAGTTGAGTCCTAGAATAAGGAGCTGGAAATGAGCATAATATGTCCACTTTAAACTCATTCCTTCATTTCCCCCCCCCCTTGTTTGTGTTCTTACTTATCAAGAACTGGACATACAATATCAGACACAAGTGTGTGCATGTATGTATGTGTGTGTGTGTGTGTGTGTGTATGTGTGTGTGTGTGTGTGTGTGTGTCCTTCAGAAATGTGCCCACACATTGGAGTGATTTCTGTTGGAGGTCATCCTCTCTTCAAACTTCTAATATATATGCTTTCTGTTCCCAGAGGGCTGTTAAAGCTCTCATTCGCACTCAGAACACACACACACACACACACACACACACACACACACACACACACACCCACACACACACACACTCTT
>JAJHUR010107265.1:0-27100 GCA_027495735.1 Lutjanus campechanus
TTAATTAAAACTTAATATTCTCTTCATGTTCATCCCTAAAAAGAATATGTTGATCAGCACTTAAAACATTTTAAAACGCAAAGCATGGACTTGTATATATGCGCAACGTGCAGAGAGGAACTCAGTGCGTAAAGCTTTACATATGAGGCAAATGTAAAACTTCATAAAACTTTGTTTTGGGTCACTTTGATCGCATTTATGTCGATATTAATCTAATTTCTCTAGTTTAAATAAGAGTTCACTGCTTCATACGACCGAGAGGAGCTTGTTTGTTTCGTGTCTTTAGTTAATCAAAAGTAAAAAGAAAAGAAAAAAACATGCTGTTATTGTTCCTGTTCGAATGTATTTTAATGTATATTGTGTATATATAGTTTTTTGTTGTAGTTTTTTTGTTTGTTTGTGTGTTTTATTTGTAATTTTTTTATTTATCACTCAGCAGTTTCTTCCCTGAACTTTTGATCCTGATCTATCCTGCTGTAACGAGTGCGTTTCCCCGGGATGGAATCAATAATGTTTATCTTATCTTATCTTATCTTATCTTATCTTATCTTATCTTAAATAACAATTCATAAATACCAGTCAGTCCCAGGTGAGTTTAATTAAGGTGTAAACTGAAGGATTTCGTGTAGCCTGTATGATATAGTTCTACTATTTTGTTTTTATTCAAGCTTTTTACACACAAATGATTTTATTTATTCAGAGCTTGGCTCTTAGTTTGTGGCCATAAAGTTGAATACAATAAATGATTGACAATATCATCCCTATAAAGTCTCATTTCCTTCTTAATCATCATGTTGAATGAGTAAAACCCATAAATTATGATAAAAATATAATATTTTGCCTCTTGAGAACGTTGTTTGCAGCATAATTGTCATGCTAGTTGTCAAATAATAGGTTAAAAATATCATATACCCATTAATTTCCTTTTTTTGTGTGTGCCACGTGTGTTTGTGTGTGTAAGCAGACTCCATGCAGTGACTGCACAGTGTGAGTGCAGCAGGTTTTTGTGAGGCCTTTCTGGACCCGTTAAAGGGCTTTTTTTTTTTTTTTTTTTTTTGCTCTCTTTAAACCTCTCAGTCAACATCCAGGCATATTTCACATAGTGCCAAAACTCCCTCTGTCTGTCACCGAAACACAGCCTGCACAGCCGGAGCCTTCCCAAGCTACACACATACTGTTTCATAAAGTAATTTATATTTCCACTGGTTAGTTGCAAGATATTTATGAACTATTATTTTGTATAGGTTAACGAATACGTTTGTCATTTAATGATCATTTTAAAAACTTGTTTCATGTTTTAACTTGAAGTATTTTCAAACGGGGACTACGTGCAGATTTTAAACCATAATCTAGACTTTTCAAGTTTGTTTTTCTGTCACTGTGCGCAGCAGTAATGAATGACAAATGACAAATCTTGTGTTTGAAAAACATTAAAGCAACGTTAGCACTTTAATACTGTCTGTTTGCTGCGATTTATACAGTGACACAGTTGTAAACTAAAAGACAGGTGAATTATTAGCTGTTATTGTCAGTCACTGAAATGCAAAAACGCATGTTCCCCAGACAGTGTCATTCATTTAGTGTATTTTCTTTTTTGTCTTTCATTATTTTTACTGAATTTTTGTAAGCCTCAGGGTTGGGGGGAGGGGGTGGGTGTGTGGAAAGGAATATATATGTGTGTGGATGTGTTTGTAAATAAAAAACTATGAATACAGTCTTTAAAAAAATACAAATAACATAAATATATAAAAGCCAGAGCCTTGGGTTAGCAGTCGTTACTTGCTGTTACTTGCTGTTACATGAATTTGTACATGCATTTATGTAATATATGTGATAGATGATGATAGATGGCAAAGACTTTAAGTGGGCAGATTTATCTTCTACTACACACTTGCTGCATCATGAAAAGATTTAAAAAATACATATTTCTTGAGGTTTAGAAGTAGAGTCTCAAATGATGCAGGATATTTGGGTCTGATACTGATATTAGGGAGAAAAATAAAATCCAATATCGATATATCAGCCAATATTATTTATACAGAATATAATATTTAACACACTTTTTTCGATGATCCCTCAGAAGTGGTTAAAATGTGACAAAGACACGTATCACAGACAAACCTTATTGTATTGTCATTTCTAGTGCGCAATACATGCTTTTCTTTCTTTTTCTTTTTTCCTCTGTTTCCTTAGAGTTTTTTTCTCTAATTTATGTCAATTTGTGCGCAAATAGACAGAAAAAGTTTAGGTGGGTTTATTTCCAACTACACATATGTTGTGTCTTGAAAAGAAAACTTAACAAAAATAATTTTTATGAGGTTTAGAAGCCAAATAGGTCACATATTGATTTAAGTCTTAATAGTATCTAAAATCCAGAATAAAAAAAAAATAGACAGATAGATAGATAGATAGATAGATAAATAGATAGAAACACACAGTTTCATATCACAGGTATATTATATAAATCTGCATGTCCTTCTCAGAAACTGGCCTTGTATTCCAAAATGCAAGACCCCCAGGACGGCGGCAGCCGGCTCGGCCCCCCCGGCCACCCGGCGATCAAAGAGGAGGACAAGGAGCTGCCGCCGGGAGCCGAGTACCTGAGCTCCCGCTGCGTCCTCTTCACTTACTTCCAGGGAGACATCAGCGCCGTCGTGGACGAGCACTTCAGCCGAGCCCTGAGCCACACGACTGCGTACCCCACCTCAAGCAGCCACAAGACCGTCAGAGGTGTGTATGTCTTTGTGTGTGTGTGTCTGTGTGTCAGTGTTTTTATTCAGTGTGTGTCTGTTAGTGTTTTCATCATTGTCATTTTTGGTGCCTTCGGTTGTGCACTTTTAACAGCCAGTATCATGGAATCAACTAATCTTTTCTCATTAACTTAACATAAATATACATGTTTTATTTAACTTAATTAAAATTTCATTTAAACTAAAATCTGTAGTATTTATTTTCAGAATATTTCACAACTTCTAAACACGAGTTCTTCTACCTTGAAATCTTTTGAAATGACGAGTCAAATGTAAAAGAAAATATCTGTCTGTGTGACTGAAGAGTTGTTAATATCTTAAGTAACTGAACATTCTTTCAAGCACAACTAAATTCACATCAAGTTTATTTGATTAGAAAAGTTTATTTGTTTTGAATCATTACAAAATTACTTGCCCTTTTCAAATCCAGTCAACTTAAAATTTTAAGACAGCCCTGACACTTTTTTAAAAAGTTAAAATAGATTATTTTTACAGGAAAATGTACTTATAATAAAAGAGCTGAATGCAGAAAGTGTGTCCTTTGACCATATTTTATCATTATATTATTATGACTCATGCATTAATGTAAAAGCATAATGTTACTGCTGTAGTAGGTTTTGAACTATTTTATATAAAACTGCAACTGATGATTATTTTCATTATGATCATTATTTTCTTCATTAATCACTTGTAATGGTGTCCTGTTCAAACTTTTTTTTTAAAGCTAAAACAAATAGTTTATCTTTTACAGGAAAACAACTATATTATATCATTATATTATTATGACTCATGCATTAATGTAAAAGCAGGATTTTACTGTTGTAGGAGGTTGAAGTGGAGCTCATTCTGAACTATTTTGTAATGCAACTAATGCTTGTTTTCATCATGAATTAACTTGCTTGTTATTTTCTCCATTAAGCGATCGATTGTTTGGTTTGTAAAACTAGTGAAAATAGTGAGAAACATCACCACGATGACCCGGAGCTCAGACTGACAACTTCTTAATGCTTGTTTTGTCCAAACAACGGCACAAACCTCAAAATTATCTTTTCAAATTCAGTCAACTTAAGAATTTAGGGCAGCCCAAACACTTACTGTTTTAAGTTAAAACAAATCGTTTCCTTTTAAAGTGAGTGACTTTGTCTTGGTCTGTTGCAGATTTTTAAACACATATCAAAGATGAAAAACAAGATAGAGAATGAGAACTTTTCAATAACCAGTAATGATTTTCTTGACTCGCTTCAGTCAAGAGTGCAGATCTGGACAACAAAGTCATCACTTTTTGCTGCAGAGCTCCACTTGTGTTGGTTTTTGGTGGCTGTTGCACATTTAACTTGGAGCTGCTGATTGACAGTTTTGCTCTGCTATTCATTGTCTTGTAATTTAATATTTTAGAATAACAGGATCTTGCGAGAACACAGCTTTTGTCTGTTATATTGGCCGCTACTCTGTTTTGTGTTTTACCAACAGAAAATGTTTCCCCTCAGCTGTTGCATGTTGGGTAAATATTAAATCTAACCAAACGATGAGTTGGTGTAAATAATGCACAACATGTAAGCACGGGTCTTTGGATAACTTAAATTTAAATTCAACACAATTAAAAGCATTTCCCAGAAATTTGCTCTCACTTTTCATCTGTCTTCTGTGATCACAGACTTCACTCTCTGGCCATGAGTGAATTTCTCTTTGGCATCACGTTAACTTGTGATTCTTCTATTATTGATCTCTGTCAGCTACAGACGCAACACAAACTTAACCTTTTATATAAATATAAAGGGACGTTGAAGATTCATACAAAGGGAATAATGCCTTTATTTGGATGAATCAATGGTGAATCAGTGTTCCTCAGTTAACAGTCAACTTACTTTATTATTTCACTTCTTTTTCATGGTCATTTCTCAACTACAGCACCTTTGTGTGATGCAGCAACTTTTGAATGCAACGACAAACAAAAAGGACAATATTTTCTTAGTTTAGTTTTTTACCAGCATAGAACAACCACACATTCTTTGCAGGATTTTTGGTGAATAATTGCGTTAACAAAACTTTGGCCAACTTTGGAACAAAAAGAACCTTTTCTCAAGCCAGCCGAGTATTATTACTCCGGATTGATTGAAACACAGTCTGTTGACATCTTTGAATTTCTAGAATATAACCTCAAAGCTGCATGTGGGCTGCAACTCATGGTTATTTTCATTATCCAATAATCTCCAGATTATTTGCTCAATTAATTGATTATTTTTTGTCTATAAAAAGAAAAAAAAACAGCTTTCCCTGTCTTGAAATTGCTCATTGTCTCTACTAACGGTCCAAATACCCCAAATTAATCAACTTACAATGATTTAACAGAGAAAAAGCTGCAAATACTTGCTCTCATTTAAGAAGCTGTTAGAACAAATATTTGGCATTTTTGCTTTAAACTCAAACGAAGGATTTGTTTGGTCAATTTTATTAGTCAGTCGACTAATCAATTCAGCTCTGATTATTGATGGTGAGTAAGATAACACGACAAACACATTTAAAGAGGAACACTTTGACGTTAAGTATTATGGCCACAATACAAGTTAAGTAAAACTTTCTGAGGTCGAGAATGACCCTTCAGTAACTTAAATGTGCTTTGTGTTTTTTTTATGACTCACCGAAAGAGATAGTTCAGATTATTTGAAGTTGGGTTGTATGAGGTACTTATCCAGAGTTAGTGTGTTACCTACAGTGGATGGCAGTCGACAATATCAGTTTAAGTGCACACTATATTTAGAATATTTTCATCACTTTACCTTGTCGTCAGATGGCCTTTTCAGATGGGACACTGCCGTTATATAAGCCAAGTGTCGTTCTCTCCAAAACAACCAGACTCCGTTGGCAAAAAGAGTAATTTTACCTCCACAGAACACACAAGTTTCTTGTCTACCACTGCCTTGATTGGTTAGTTTGTTTGTGTTATTGTGTGACTGTGGTGTTTTCAAGGTTTAGTTCAGATCCTCCAAAGTCACACAACAGCACAAACAAAGCTAACAATTGAAGCAGTGGTTGAACGTTAACTCTAATGGAATATAATAATGACTTAAATAACAATGGTTTCCCAATGGAAAAAAGCTGTCTGATGACAAGATAAAGCATAAAGCAATATTATTCTTGCAGGTTAATGTAGGATGCATTCCTCTTTGGAGAATAAAAGCAATCTTATTTTGCCATTTTCTTACAACAATAGCAAAGCGGTGTAAAAGAACATGAAGATATAAATTCAGGTTAAATATCAAAAGCACAAACTAAGAGAGAAAAACAAGGAAAGAAAAAGTAGAAAACAAACAAGTTAACTACAATAGTTACAGTTTTAATAATGTCAATCATTCATCCCACACCTTCACCCTCCCTCAGACCCTGAAAATGTCTTAACCCTGGTCTCCGTGCCTTATCAAACACTCTGCTCCTTCCTGCAATCTTGAATCCAAGCTTCTCCAACAAGAGGATCTCACCCAGCTCTCTCAGCCACATCTCATATGAAGGTGCAACATTACTGTAGACTTCCATAATCACAAAATAAGTTTTTTTTTTAAGGCAACCCTGTACCCAGATACACAAGCCACTCGTCACTACCTGAGTTCAGAAAATACAGCGTACACTTCAACTGATATTGATTTTTTTTTTTAGTTTTTTTAGTTTTTAAAGTGGAAAAAATATGTTTTGCTGCTGACCCTGTAAACAGGAGCACTCTGCTTGGCTACGACCTCCAACTACTGTAGGTAATACACTGACTATCAATAAATACTTCATACGACCCCACTTTAAATAATCCAAGCTATACTTTTGAGGCTAACTTAGAAACCAGTGACCGTTTAGCAGAAGTAAACAAGTTTCCTTTTTAAAGGAACAGGGGCAGTAACAGTGTGGACGTTGTGTCTTCACAGATGGATCATTCCCTATGAGTCAGAGAAGTTTCCCTCCGTCTTTCTGGAACAGCTCCTACCAGCCGTCCGTCTCGTCCGCGCTGGGCAGCGCTCTGTCGGCTCCCCACACAGAGCTCCCCTTCCCCGGGGACCCATACTCCTCTGCCTCCCTGCACAGCCACCTCCACCAGTCCAGCCCGGACGCCTGGCACCCATCCCATCACCACCACCATCACCACCACCACCCTTACTCACTAGGGGGCGCCATAAGCACCCAGGGCTCAGCGTACCCACGTCCGGGGGTTCACGAGATGTACGGCACAGCGTTCGACCCGCGTTATGGCTCCCTGCTGGTGCCGTCAGTGAGGCCTCATCACCGTCTGACGTCGGGCAGCTCGGTACCGGGGCCCAGCGCCTCGCCCTGTGACCTGGGAGGGAAGGGCGAGTCGGGGTCGGGTTCGGCCTGGAGCGGCGCCTTCACCGGTGCCGGAGCAGAGATTGGACTCAACATGGACACAGGTATTTTTCACATCGAGTCAGTTTAATTTATATAACTCAAAATCAAAGGGCTTCACAGTGTGAACAGCGCTACCAAGCAGCAATGGGGAGAAAAAAAAATGGAGATCAGCAGTGGAGGGATCCATCTTTAAGGACAGACAGACATGCAACAGGTGTTCCATGTGCAAAGAAAGACAGAAATAACAGTAGTAAAATTGTTGGAAAAACAGAATGACATCATCTGTCATCATTCACATCTTGTTTTCGGTCATGTACTTGCCCTCTATCAGACAGACAGAATTTATCGACTCATTTAGTCTGACTTTGCATCCACTCTACTTTAAACTACACCGATTCCCATGGGAGATGGAGGTTTGATTTTTCTTAACCAATCACTAGAGACCAATAGATCCACCTGAATCCAACTCACTGACCAAAGTATTAGCTGGGTTCTAATGCATTTATATAATTTATGTCAGTTTGTGCATAAATAGATGGCAAAGAGTTAAGGTGGATTTATCTCATACTACACACATGAAAAGAAAACTTGAAAAAAAATATTTTTTATCAGGTTTAGAAGTCAAATATTAATTCAGGTCCTGATGTTAAAAAAACAAACAAACAAACTATGCAACAACCTTAAATCTATGCAAAATGAAAATATGATAGCGTGCTAACAGGACACTAGATAAACAAACAATTCCATAGCACATAATGATCCAGTACCAATGTGTTAAAAAAAAGAAAGTAGATGAAAAATTCAACCGGTACAGGTACAGTATGGATTACAAACATTTAAGTTATATGGCCTGGCTCAGGTAAAAGAAAATTGGCATATTGGATGCTTAAAGGGTCCTGTTTTGTTGCTAATAAATTGCGTGGTATCAGATCAGTGCATAGACTTGCATATTTGTCGATACGAGGCGACCTCTGGAAGTGCCAAAAACCTCCACAGTTCCTCGATTGGCTTCTTGAGGCTGCCTCCAAAGTAAACTTAATAGCAAAAATGAACCTGTTTACAGCCGAGTACAAAAAACGGCTTTGGTCTCTGTAGCTAATTTCCTCTATCATGATAAGTCTGATTTTTCTATAACTCACCCGTTTATAGTAAGGCTTACAGTTACGCATAATTAATGACAGGGTCCCATCGCAGGTGGCTAGCCGCTAGCAAGCTTAACGGGACACTAGATGAACAAACAATTCCATAACAAAAATCTGCATGTCCTTCTTTCTGTCCTGCTCTTTCAACCGAGAAATCCACACACTCGACTCAACTGACTGGAGCTCAGTGTGTGGTTATCTCATCTTCAGCAGATGTGAAAACCCCCAACTAAAACAGCCAAAACATATTTGGAAATAGCAAAATCTTAGTCAAGCTGTCCCCCCGTCATCACTGACTACGTGTACATGATTAATAATTTCCCACTATTATTCAGAATATGACAATATTCCAAATCTACTGATGAACACATCTGGGATATGCCAGTTTGCAACACATGGCCTTTTGCCTCTTTACAATCAGTGCTAGTCAACAGGTCACAAATGGGAACATTGATGGAATATTTACTTGCATCAGCTATGTAAACAGCTTTGTAGCAATATTGTGTTTTTCACAATAAAGGCGAAACCTGGAATATTTTCTGCATGAAAACATATGTCACTGATAATGGACAGATTTGTACAATAAACATCAAGAAATAATGCGATTTCCATATTGAGATGTCCTGCTTCTTTAGGCTGATGCTGCACTTGACCAACACATGTCTGTTAAATGTTTAAGAAATAATTACTCGATTTATTATCTGACTAAAAGAAAAGTAGAATTAAGGACATTCAGTGTGACTAGATAGTAAAGTAACAACTTGAAAGCATGAAAACCAGATTTAAATGCAGATATTTTCCCCCCTGCCTCAGATCAACTTACCACAAGTGGTTTAAGGCAACAAACTGACTGTCAATCAGCACCTTAACGCCAGCTGTCAACTTCCTTTTCTGCTGCTGTCTTGCTTTCATCCCCTCCCTGCCTCGGGCAATTCCTCTTGCTTTTATCAACAAGACATTTGCGCTTCTTTTTCTAATCTCTTCTTTTTCTTGCTTTTCTCTTCTTCCACTGCTTTTTCTTTACTTTCCCTCCGTTCTTTCTTCCCTCCTCTCTCAGGTCTGCAGGCACAGGATAAGAGCAAGGATTTGTATTGGTTTTAGAGACGGCTGAGATCCCCCTACCCCCCCACCCTCCTCCTCCTCTTCCCTTCACTTCT
Source organism: Lutjanus campechanus (assembly GCA_027495735.1). Taxonomy (NCBI): domain Eukaryota; kingdom Metazoa; phylum Chordata; class Actinopteri; order Lutjaniformes; family Lutjanidae; genus Lutjanus; species Lutjanus campechanus. Next base: position 9,394 of record JAJHUR010107265.1, read on the forward strand.
TCTTCAGCTGTAGCCTCTTTCCTCCACTCCTGCTCTACTCTGTTGCTCTGCTGCTGTTGTGGGATGACTGACAGAGGAACTGAAAATCGCTCAGATGGCAGTGTTGTGCTGTAACGGCTTCTGGTCTGCTTGCAGCTCGGTGTTACGGCGGACTGTGCAGCAGCGGCGGCACAGCCCTGCTGAGCTGAATGTCGACAGTGTGGATACAAAGCGAGCGTGGAAAACAAAAGTGGACTCGCGGAGGAGAGAGGATGTGGACAAAGACAAGACTCTTTGTGCTTCTGTAACAGGCAGGGACAACATTCCTAAACTGGAAAAAGTCTGGGGACAGACGGACAGAGACACATGTGTTGTCGAACTCCAAAGACAAGCGCTTGAAGGACTTGGCAGGACTCGCCTCACTGGGACAACTGGGCTACAGACACTGGGAGTGTTATGGCTGGAGGAAAGGCCATGTTGGTGTTGAGGAGGCCGCACAGCAAGAATTTGGCAGACTGCAAAGGCAGCAGGAGTCCGAACACTTTGGTTTACATGGACTGTTGGTTCACTGTCAACTGAAATAAAAACTAAAAAAGAAACCTCAGTATTTCATGGCACTGTAAAAGTTAAATTAAACCGTTTTGGATTGTTTTCAACTGAACAAAAGATATTTAAGTAATGATTTCACAAAATGTTTCAAGTGAAAACTACAAGCTACTTCAGCTGTGTCCTAATTCCATATTATGTACAAACTCTGAGCAGGTTTTCAGCACATTGAAACAAGATAAAGTGCACTCAAAAGTAGAGATGTTGCAGTACCATTTTTTCTTTCCTGACACTGATTTCAGCTCCTGAACTTTGTGTATCAGCCGATGCCAAGTAACAATCTAGTACCAATGTGTTAAAAAAAAAAAAAGTAAATTATTTTCCAACAGGCAATTATAGCCTACAGGAGGGATGATTGCTATTATTGTTATTTAGTCTGGCTCAGATAAAAAGTTGGCATATGGGATGCCAAAAGGGTCCTGTTTTGTTGCTAACAGATTATGTGGTATCAGACTTGTCGATAGCAAGGGGAAAGTACCAAAAACTTCCACAGGTGAGGCCGGCTCCAAAACTGAATCACAAATCCTCAACTTAACAGCAGAAATAAACAGTCTGCTATAAAGAAAAAAAAAGTTTTTGGTTACTATAGCTAATTTTCCCATTTAAATTACATTAGGGCTTAAAGTTATGTATAATTAAAGGTGTGCCACCTTTGACAGACAGGTGGGTGCCATCACAGGTGGCTCTGAGTGATTTCATGGAGACTCCATCCACTATTTACTATACACCCTGGGTGATACTCGATCGAGCATTTTAGGCATTTCTGATATCGGTATCAGAACAACCCTACTGAGAAGAGTCTGTATACGTAACGTCTCCTCTTGATTTATCAGTGTGCAGTTGATCTGCACTATTGTCCCAACATGCAATACACAAACACAAAAAATACAAAATATGAAAACAATTAAGTTGAATAATTAAGTCTCTGTTTTCTATTTATGAAGTCTAATTTGCAGCGGCAAAGTCACAGCTTAACTGACATTCTTTGGGGCATGCGTTGCTTCTGTTACTCTTGAACTCGACATTGTACTACAATTTATGTACAGTGGAGCATATGGATACTGTTTAGACATAATATGTAAGTGGGACACACTTGTCTCAGCAAGATATTACAGCAACTAGGATGTAAGCATTGATTTGCTCAAATAACATCTTGATGACTACGTTAAAATCTTGGATAAGTTGGTTGTAAAAAAAATCAGATGTCTAGGTTTTGTGTGCATCTTTTGTTTCAATCGAATGAATTCATTAATTATATTTCAACATGTGGGGAGTCCTAACTAAGAAATGGTCACTGAAATTAAAGCATGACAGAAAATTAATTCACAACAATTTTGACAGTCTGTTAATAATGCAAATAATCTAGAAGGAAACAAAGATTTTCTTCTCAAAGCCTCCCACATGCAAGGATTTGCTGCTTTTCTCATTTATATAATTGAAGATTGTCGATCACATCAAACAGGTCATTTAAATATTTCACCTTGGGCTCTTGAGACATTTTCCTGATTTTTCACTTGAAAAATAATGGACTGATTCACGGGTAATGGAAATGATCCAGTGTAGCCTGAAATGTTATTCAGTGGACATTTGTGATCTAGATGTCAAAATAAACCACATTTAGCCCAGATTTAACCTAGTTGTCTTTTGACCTGTAAATTACAAAAAATATGCTTTGTGCAAAATAGCAACACCTGCTTATTTTGGCCGTATGCCTGAGTTGTTATAATAAACTATGATAAGTGATGTCACAGATAGCTACTGTCTGAAATAGAGATAACCTTCAGGTGTTATGATTTTTTTTTTTATTTGATTGGAATTTTTGAAAAAATTCTCAGTTGACTTTGCGGCAACTATTTTCTGTGTCCATGTTTCTTATCAAACATAGTACATGTTGAGCGTTATTCACTTCTATTCGGTGTAAAACTGTCCGATGAGCTCAATTTGCTGAACAGAGCCTTTAACCTAACGCAGATTCAATGGATATTGGATATTTTGACGCAGCAGAATAATGCTAACTGGAGAAGCCACCATTATACCTCCACACTCACGGGCTGAGCTGTGCAAACCTCTTTCCTCTGGACATTTATGACATTACTGACATTATTTTATGGTGAAATCAGAGATTAAAAAACATCTTTATGACTGTCAACAAAAGAAATGTAAACTTCTCACCAGTGGCTACTGAGAGGGAGAGACAGAGAGAGAGAGAGAGAGAGAGAGTGAGGGAGGGGAGCGGAGGGGAGGGGCTCCTCTGATGAATGAGGAGAACGACGGCTATTTGGAGCCACTTGACTCCTTCTCTCCCTGCTCCCATGCAGCTGTCAACGACAACTGCTCTTCAACTCACTGAACACACAAACACATGTGTGCACGCGCACACGCACACACACACACACACGTCTTTTTATTGTGGTGTGGACGATGATCTCTGAGTTCTTTGTGAGTGCCACCACTTCCACTGGAGCAAGAACGGTGCAAAAGAAAGGAGTAGAGACGGAGAATTGCATTGCAAATTTATGAAAACTAAAAGTTAAAAAAAAAATTGTCTATTTTTACTGCTGTAGTTGTGGGGACTTGGTTCTTTTATTTATTTAACTTTCTCTCATTTAAGTTTCAGAGTACTCAAGCATAAACATTATAACGGCAGCCTTTAGAGGGCCCTTTTTCTTTGTGGCCCTTCGTCCTCTAAGCCCTCTGGTTACATTAAACACGTGACACATGCATCGGTTTGCAGAGCAGCTGCTGCAACACTACATCTCCACTATAATCAATAAAACTGGTTGCACCAGGTTCATGAGGAGTGGACCTTAAATAGGCTAGTCTTCTATTTATATTTTTTTAGCCAGTAAATATTGGCTGTAATAAAATCTGATTCGACAGATTATATCAAAGAATTTAATTTGAATTCTTAGAAAAAAAAGGCTCTATACTGGAGTATATTTGTGAAGTTTTTTTTGATTAACTTAACTGGAAAAATTAAATGAACATGTGAAGAGACATAAATGTTCTTTGTTTTGTTTTCATAGTGATGCCAGTTAGATTTGGTTCACTCAGAGCTATGAAGTAATAAATCATTCATTTTTGCTCACTACATCTAAGCCTTTCTTACCCTCAGGTGTGCATAAACTATGTTTTATATAAGCTTAATTTTAGAATAACATTTGAAATGATCCCTTATCATATCAGTATCTGCCATGAGAGGCAAGTAATTATTGTTTATTGGCTGATAAAATCCATATCCATCCTTGACTATTATCACTTCTAAATCTAGATAGATCAAACAATGTCAATTAGAGCAGCGATTTTCAAGTCAGGCCGCCAGGGGGCGCCACAGAGAGCTCACCAAAACGCTAAAAACATAATTATTATGTGCATTAACACGAAATAGCATTTTTAAAATAATATATTACACACAAAATCTTATTTGGCATGCCCATCTGTCTAATTGCCTGACAGTCAAAACATCCTTACTGTCTCTAAGGGGACATCTTCTGAGCCAGATACTTCATTAGGACCAAAGAAGCACATCCTTGGTTTTCCTTTGCATGGACGAGCCACAATGTCCTCACAACTAACAGCGTCCTCGCAGCAAAGGTGTTCTGTCATGGAGTTGGTCCTCACATGTATATAAAGACAAACACACGCATACCATCCCACTGTGCTGTGTTTAGGCCAGGCCTGTGAAGTCCGTAAAGGGAGCATTTAGAGTGAGCAGGATCCTGCCTTACTGGGACAACAGGTGTTATATAGTGAAGGGAACAGTGGAAACAGGCATATGTCCATTTTCATATGAGGACACACTTTTCCAATCAGCATAAAAAGATGAAGAAAAAACATAATTTCATTGTTTACACTACTTTAAGTGGCTACTAAATGTTTAGGACTTGAATAAAAATGGGGATTAGGTTTAGGTTAGTATAGGATTAGTGGTAAATAATCATGCCTGCATTATTTTACCTTTATTTTCATCAACAAAAGACCAAAAACAATTGATTATCTTGTTCTTAAATATTGTCGATGTAGCTTCAGCCTGGTGTAGCTTTTGTCTGTATGCCTGTGTGACTGCCACTGTTGTCCAGAAACATATTGTTTTCTGACATATTCCTTAATTATTTAATTACTTTGTGTTTTCTATCACAGGAGAGCAGCGGTTTGATAGACACACATGTAGATCAATGTTGAGTGTCTGGTGTTACACCTCACAATAGGTTTGTGCCTTCTCCAGAAAAGACACAAATTAGCATATCATAAACCAACCACCAAAGTTAAATTCTATACAAAAGCACCACTGGAATTTACGCCATGTTAAAAATGGTGGTGAGAGTGAAGAATAAAATACACTTGCTGCAGTAAAGCTGAATAGCTGATTGTAGGCCTGCCCCTAACAATCATTTTCTCAATTAATTGGTTGGTTGTTTGGTTCAGAAAATCATGTAGAATGTCAATGTCAAAGTTGGAATCAGAAATTTTGACTTAAACAGTCAAGGTGCAGTGCAGACTTAGTAAAGTGACAATAAGAGGATCTATGCGTAAGAATTTTAATTTAGAATGTTCAAATTTTAACTAAAATTATCAACAGAAGGTGAAGAAATAACAGTTTTGATGTTATGTTAAAGATGTCTTATGTCGCAGAGATATTTACTGACATTAGCATGCTAACCAGCTACGGCCTGTCTAGTCCCACAATACCACTTTGTACCTCAAGAGGCGTCCAGTCTGTCCTCGGTCTTACAAGAGAGGATGAAGAAGTGCGGCACTGCCTGGGGAGCAAGAAACCACATTCAACATCAAAGAAAGAGGAAAGAAGAGTTAACATTGGTGTTGCTTGGAGACTGGTCTTGGTGAGTAAAAGGATGGAGTTTGATGCTGAACTTGCAACATTTCTTCTAGACTAGTAAGTAAACAGCTGCTAATGCTAAAATTGATTGATAGGTTAATAGTGTTTTAATTAACAGTGTTAATATGTTAGCTGTTTGGTGACAGAAAGAAAGACCTATGGTACGGACTGCGCATTTCCTTGTTTCTTATGATAGGGGTGAACACACCAACTTCATGGTGACATTTTGCCCCCCCTAATCTGGAGTATGAATTTGACGGGTGGTCAATTCTTGCATAGTTTCTTTGGAGAGGCAAATGCATTCCACATGTTTGTTAGACCTCAAGGATACACACAATGCAGGTGCAAAGGAGTCCCAAGCCAAAAAGGTTCAGCACCACTTGTTTTAACTTGTAACTAGTAACTTGATTGTTTACTTAAGTACAGTGCTTGAGTTAACATACTTTGTTACTTTCCGCCACCGACCTTCAGTATTACCATATGCACAATGGACGTTTATTTCAATGTGTTGCTCAGATTGGAAAATGGGCTGTTGTCCATTATTTCCAAGGTTGGTGGTTTAGGCCTTGGAAATTTCTGTCCACATGTGGAGGTGTCCTTGATCAAGACACCAAGCCCTAAATTACTTTTGATGAAAAGACCAGAACTAATAAGAATGGCCTGGAAAAGTGTTTTCCCTTGACATAAGAAAAACACCTTCAGTTAGATGGAATGACGGTGACTGAACTTGTACTTTTCAATTTCAAGTTCAATTTAAATCTGACATTTAAGATATTTAAGTGAAAGAAATTGAGACACTAACTGCAAAGCATCTATCCATGGTAAAGTGCAGCATCTGTAACTCTTCTTATACATCAATTAGAAGAGGTCAGGCAACGGATTGTGAAGCACCTACTGCAATGTCACCAATGTCAACTGCCAGATGCAACCAGTGGAGATTTGCAAAGTTCTGTACGAAGCAGTTGTTAATCACTTGCAGCTCCTAGTGGCCAGATTAGATGAGTCAGAAGTCAACTGTCAACGGTCGTATGAAACAGAACAGTCAAAAAAAAATAGAATAACTACCTCGCAGTTGTACGTCCCCACCAACCAGTCAAGTTACAGTTTACATCTATGTCTGTCCAGACTAATATCATTTCTGTAGTGATGACTTTGAAGGAATTAATGGAACTTACCACCAATATTGACCTGTAACTTTGGAGGAATTCGATAAACAGTATAAAGTGTATTTTTTTTAGGGAAAATTGAAGTAATCATGTCATAGTAATAGTAATCACATATATGATTCCACTGAATAATTTCCAGTGAGAAACATGCTGTCTTCACTTAGATACAATTTTTACAGAGGACTGATAGAGAGCTGAACATTACATCACAGTGAAGTTGATTCGTAGCAAGGTTTGTTGTAGGCAACTGGACTTGATAGAGTTCTTGAAGACGTTTCGCCTCTCATCCAAGAAGCTTCTTCAGTTCTGACTGACTGGTTGATGATCAGTGATCAGTGAAGTTGATCTTTGACCTTTTGAATATAAAATGTCATCATGTCACCATTTTATCCTAGTTGATATTTGTGGGTTATTTTATCATGAGTAGTGTAGTGTAGAGTTGTGGCCAAAAATGTGTTTAGTGAGGTAATCTCATCAGTTAGTCTTTGATTCCAAGTGGTCATTTGTGCCTAGTTTGAAGAACCTTAAAGTGTCTTGAGAGATTGCGTTCATAAGATTGGGATGATCTGAACACATACTGCCTGTGGCCAGAGCTCTCGCCAGTGGGGATCCATAAAAAAGGGGTTTATAAGATTTTTTAAAAAACTGTAAACCTTCCTGTCCCATATGTCAGGAAGTGTTCATTCATGAAAATGGCACCAAAGAGTACAAATGAGAACTTTACCAGTTACAAGATTGACGTTCTGCTTTCAGAGATCCACAAAGAAAACAACAGCGTCAGCAGTAGAATTAAAGGACCTGCTAAAGCAAAGAACTGGAAAAACAGGTGCTATTAATGCCGTGTTACCAATGACTGAGGACAAGAGCGGCCATTTACCAATGAAATGTCTCGATATGACAATGGCTTCAAAGAAAAAGCCACAGCAAGGTGATTGATGTTTGCAACAGGAGGCGGGGGTCAAGAGGACGTCTCCATCACGAAGAAAGAGGACAGAATAAGTGAGAATATTCTCCTGGACAGTAACTTAATGAACCTGTATGTGAAGATATATGGCAAATACACCTGAGAGTAGGTAATAATACAGCTTTAAATAATGATGATAGGCTTTACATGTAAATTTATATGTAAATTTACAAGGATATCATAATTTGAAATGCAGTCAAACAGGATAATGTCAACATAATATGAAAGGTAATAAATTAATCAAACTCAACGTGTCTTCAGACTAATGAAATATACAGTCATTAGTGAAAAACTAACTGCACTTGACTCTACAACAGGTCTGGACCACTTGGAAATTATGCTTGTATCTGAAAGAAGATTCAAAATACAAGAAAAATGGCGACTGCGACTCGAGAATAAATCTATTTATATGATTGGTTCTTGTGTGAGGCCCATTGCTCATATAAGCACCTGACATTTCTTCTGAAATAGACTTGGAAAAATTGTGAACTGATCTTTTGATATTAACAGAAAGAGAGAAGGACAGAAGGCGCTAAGAGAGATGGAGCAAAACCGTACGCTCAAACAAAAGACTGTCAATTTCAGACATATGTTGTGTTTCTCAGAAGCTTCATGGCGTGCGTGTGTGAATTTGATTCAGCTGAGAGCGAGACAGCTGTAGATTAATACTGGCTTCTGACTTGAGCGATGACAGACAAGAGAAGGGTGGAAAGACGCTGTGTCTCTTTATCGCTGTCAATAATCACAAACCCTTCTGGCCCCCTCCCCCTGATCTTTCTTTCCTCGTTTTCCTCTATAGAGCAATTAAAAAACAACAACAAATGCTTCTTTTCACAAAGACGTGAGTTAATTCAGCTCTCCAGCGGCAGAATAGGAGGACATGAAGCTGTGCTAATTGTGCGAAACACAGGGCTGAGGTTAAGGACAAGAGCGGCCCTTTAATCAAAGCACACAGAGGGAAGGAGCGCGCTGATTCATCACTTTATTTCAGCAAATTGTTCATATTGAATACATCTGAATAACTGAAGTGCTGTTCTTTGTGCATTTTAATATTTGTACTTCTAGGAATCAGTGGATGTTCAATCTGTGATCAAGTAGAGTTTGTGGTCCATGAAGATGAAGACGGTCATGGTAAGAATTTATCGGCATACCCTATTTTTTCATTTTAATTTCTTTTTTTCAAGTATTTACTTATTTATATTAGTGAAATCATTGCTAACTTTTTTCCTGGTGCATTTTCACGCCTCAATATATCCTAAAAAACTAAATAACATAACTAAGTATTGATTATCTTGTTCTACTTCTTTAGCCACGAACAATAGAAAAGATTGAGTTTAGTATCTTTCCTGCATCAATAAAACACTGCACATCTATTCTGTCTAATCAAGATAAGCTGATTGATTTGATTTCATGGATTTTATTAAAGACACACAGTACTTGATGACGCCACACTCTCCACTCCTTACCTTTCTTAACTTAACTTACTTAATTATTCATCAGAAAAGTAACTACGTTGTGTAAAATATAAGTAAAAATAGAATGCAAGGATTTACAAAAACTTTTCGACCCATATTCAATTGAATACACTGCAAAGACAAGATATTTAATATTCAAATGTATTTAAGCAGTAATTAAGCAGTTTTCTGGGGTACTTGTACTTTTATGAGTAGATTTTCAAGTCTGCACTTTTACTCATACTTATGTATGTATGACAAGATGTAATCTACTTAGTTACCTTTAAAATCATAGTTGAGTACTGAGTACAATTTGAATTAATATCCAAACCTTTCATCTGCATTTTAGTCGCCAATTAGGTGATCTGATCACAAACGGGCCAATGAAAACCAGGACATGCAAATGAAAAACAAAACAAAAATGCTGCAGCAGCACACATTTGGAGAAAGGATGTTAACGATCAATCATTAATAAATTAATTGCTGTTAAGAATTTAACTAATTAAAAATGTTTTCATGGATATTTAATCAATAGTCGTGACAGTAATTGCACCTCATTTGATGTTGTTTTGTCTGGATTTGTTGAATAAGGAGCATTAAAGTAAATAATGTTGTTTTCTAGCTCATAAATTATTAATAATTGATCAATCATTGGCATTTTCAACTACTGGTTCAGGGCAAAATTTGCAACCCTAACTTGCAGAGGTGACTGTGACACCAGTGGTTAAAAGTAACTAATACTCTGAGTAGTTTTTGCAACAAATACCTTGGACTTTTACTTGTAACTGAGTGACATTTTAGCGATGTAACAGCACTCGCTCAACACTCAGTAAGCATTTGGGAACCGAGGATAGTATCTGTTGAAAGTGAAATTCTTGATATACGACTTCAGGTGTCCAACAGTCTTTGTGTCCGACTTTTTTAGCCTTTTTTCACTCATTGTTTTGGTTTTTACGCCACATTTACGATATGAATCACTCTCACCGCTCTCATCAGCCGTGTTTCCAGCAGCAGCAGGCAGATGTTTTCAAAGAAAATAGAAAAAAAAAAACTCTCCTTCTTGTCTTAAAACCGCTGGCTTGATGCGACACGCCCAGGCACGTTCTGTGGTGTTCTCTGAGGAGCCGAGCAGAAAGGAGAGCAGATACAACAAAAAAATCTAATAGCAACATTTTATCACAACATTCCTCTGGAATATCTGTTTGAAGATCCAAGTGTGGAACCATAAACGATTAGTTTTGTCAACATTGGAGAACCCTTTTTGGTTCCTGGTAGAATACTGTATAAAGGATCCACTTTCAGAGAGTTCTCCTGTAGGGGCATAACTGGAACCATGTGTGAAGGGTTTCACCCATAAACCCCTATGAGAGGTTCTACAGAGAACCCCTCAATAGTGTAATGGGTCCACTCAGAACCCTCTATGTGGGTTTTGATCCAGAACCCTCCCACCTTTTCAAGGTGTTAACAAGAAACCACCCAGAAGGTTCTATCCAGAAACTTTTCATATTCCAAGGTTTTTGTCTAGAACCAACCAAGGGAGCTCTACAGAGAACCTTTGACCTAGCGTTTTATCTTAAACACAATCTGAGGGTTCTACTGAGAACCTTTTCACATTTCAAGGGTTTTTATCTAGAATCAACCAAGGATTTCTACCAAGAACCTTTATACCTTTATAACCTATATATTCCAAGGGTTTTTATGGTGGAACCTCAACCCCTTCAGAAAGAACCCTTTTGGAACCCTTAGAATTTGAATGGTTGTTCCTAGGTTAACATAGAAACTAAAAGACTTATTTATTACCTCTAAATAATATAAAACATTATTTAGAGTGTGAACGTGTTAAAGAGACATTAAACAAGTTTATTTTTGAGGATTCAATAATTATCTTGCATCCACTGTCAGTTTTCATCTTTAAAATCCACTCCACTTTCTTTCTCATCTTTGTATTATTAAAAAAAAAAGATGATGGATGAACATATTCCGGTTTGAAAAGTATTGAAAATGTGGATGCGTGTAAGCGCAGCACAGGTACTTCCAGAGCACTTAAAGTTTATGTTACTACTTGATGCAGCTTCTTTGACTTGCAGCAAACCTGGTATGTACATAACATTCGTTTTATCTTAACACGACAACAGAAAATGTTCAACATGTCTTCAAGGTAAAAGAAAAGCATGCACTTGTAGTTTTCAGTCTAACCCTATGCCTCCCTCCCGCTTGCGCTCCATCCCTCAGTCTGTGATCTCTGCAGTTAGAGCAGATCAGAGCTAAGTGAAGCTATCGGGTTTCTCCTCCGTTGACGGCTGTTTACAGGAGAGATGGAGCGGAACAGCCCTTTAACAATGCAGAGTGAATCCTCCTGCTCTGTTCTGCAACATTCCCCACATTTCTACCTCGGTTTGCTACAGTTCCTGTGGCGAGAAGAAAGACACAAGGCAAAGAGGGAAAAGAATGATGGACATTTTGCTTCAAACAACTCATGGACAGAGGGACAAAGAGGATGACACACCGAGAGGGAGAATAAAGGCGATTTACACCACCGAACCTTTGACAAGCACAAAAGTAAAACTTACAACTATTTTTCCTTTTTGTCTTGAAGTTGCAAGTAAGCAATAAAATTTTAACTATGTTTTCTTTTTGTCAACAGAACCATTGGTTAACTAGAAGGTCGCTCGGGGAGTGCAGACCTCCTTCAATGCCTTCTCTCACAATAACGAAAGTAAAAAAAATTATTTGTGTATCTGCCCCGTGATTCAGATCGGCTCCAAAAGTTGGTTGTGCACGTCCTCAGAAAGTAACGCTAGGTATGCACGAATGCAAACGCACGGTTAAACAGCAGGTATATCTCTAAGTATATCTAAGTATATCTCTTTAAGTAGTAGTGCTACACATTAAAAACAAGCACCCAGCTACGTGTCTGGGGATGACTCACATCTCAGAATCAGTCACTGCGAGCTGGGAGGAGAAAGTGTAATGCATGTTGGTGTTATGCCATATCAGTCGGTGTGATAGAGGGTAAAGGATTCACTAGTTTGGTACCTCGAGCCCTGAATATAGTCCAAAACGGATGCATAGTAGTTTAACGTTCAGTCTGAAAACCCCAGAGAGAAGCTGAGACGTGAGACAATAGGCGCCTCTTGCGTTTCATGTCATTTTGTGTTTTTTTTCTTCTTCTTCTTAAAATCAAAAAATTAACCAATGGGTAACCAATAAATGGGTGTCAGTCTATCGAAAGCAAAACAAAAATCGTCCTAATCAAAAACAGTAAAGTTGTGGGTCACACAGCAATGCACTTCGCAGTAAAATTTAGTATTAGGCCATGTGGTAGTTTTGCGCCGCTAATAAGGCAGCCAAAAACAGCAACCACCTGACTGTGTCTGTTAGATGCTACTAATTCTAATAATTAAGTATCGTACAGGCTTTCTGATCATCTAAACACAGGTTCAATTAAGTCTAATCACAGATTTTTTTCAACCAAACAGTCAGAAAGAAATTCTGTGAAAAACACTCACACTATAAATTGCAAATGTCAGTCAACAGCAGCTTTAACATCCAATATGTCAATCCAACACCAGCAGTCATATGTTTTGATTGTGCGCATATTGAAATGTCATTATGGAGAAAAACTATCCAAACGTCAGTGACACTGAGTCTCAGAATGTGAGATGACAACGCAAACACTTTGGACCAAATCTTGCATCAACAAACGCAGCGATGGGCTGCATTGAAAAATCATTTAAACGGTCGATCTGCTCGTCATGAACCCACAAAGACAACAACCAAATGTGTTCTCAGTTTAAGTGGAGGGCCGGAGTCGACTGGAAACACAGCTGTGGTTCTTGTTATCCAGGCTGTGGCTGCCAGAACTGTCAGCTGTGGGGTTAAACAAATCCTGCTGCTGAACACACACTGACTGACTTTTATTTGGGTTTGTTTACGTCCCACATGCTTGATTTCCATCTATTTCAACTGGAGGAGAAGTGGAAACTGTAACAGTGTGGACAGACTCACAAAAAGCCAAAAGGGCTCCTTGTGGAGAAAAACTGTAGCGCTGCAACGCATTTCACACAGTTTCATACCTCATTATATCCTGTATATTGTGGGATTACCACAATGAAATTCAGGGGTACTGTGATGGTTCTCTGTGTTCTAGACTCCAAATTTGAATAAGTTACTTCAGTTTTGCCGTGCATCTCCGGGGTTAGCGCTAACCACAGGTACTTCTTACCAAGTACCAAGGGTACGTTGAACTTACTGCATACAACAGTAAGACTCTGATGCTCGGGCCAGACTGGCTGCATGTACCTGTGACAGCTACCTCACTGACCTGCACCGGTTCCACACAGACAGCATTTCTGCTGCAGCTGCGGTGCTGCTACTGCCAGCCCCGTCTTTCTACGTTGAGTTTGCTGAAGAGTTGTAAGATGATAAGAGAGCACTGTGATTTTTCCACCCCTCGTTCAAGAGAGAGAGAGGAAGGGAGTTTGAAAGATTGAAACTGTAGTCGAAGGCATCATGCTGTGCTACATTAATTCCTAAACTATGCGACCATGTATAAGGTGAGATGCAATGAAATTACTGATAAAAAAGCGTTGGTCAATGTAATCAATTCATTTTTTAAACTGATGTTGTTATTATAATTACCTGATGGAAATTCATGCTCCATCTGTCTTTGGCTGCAGATTTGTGGTGTTGTGTGTTCATGTTGTGATCTAATAATCTAATTATCACCACACCTGCTGATCTATATTCACCTTCACCCAGCCCTCAGCACGCTGCACTGCTGCAATGAATGTGTTCCCAAACAAGCTCATATTCAGACCTACCAGTTCACATTGATTTTTTATCATTTCAGCCGATGGTGCAAAATCTTAAATTCAGGGTGCAATGCATGCTTCTGCACCATCGTAGAACCGGGCCTGTCAGCTGTCTTTGTTAACACTGGGGTGTCCAGCAAGAAACATTCATGTTATGGTTCAACAATGCATTGTACCAAAAATCAAACATATACTGAAGATCAACAACAGCAAGTATAAGGACTTCTCTAAATTTCTCGCTGACCAGTACTAAAAGCGTTTTCATCTCCACATAAAAGCAGACAGGCATTCATCTAGCAGCTCAGCTGTTTGTATATTTCTCGGAGGCAGTGAAAGCTTGGCCTCTACTGTGCCTGAACGTCTGCCAACATTACATTGACAAGTCTTATCTGGGACGGCTGAATCCCTTCAATTGCTATAATCTTATTTTTAAGAAGGCAGACGTCCTCCTGTCTGCTGCACCACCTGACTGCCGGGTTATTTTCTGAGCTGAGAGAATATAATAGATACAAGACTGTGCTGCTGCTGCTGCTGCTGCTGTGTGTGTGTGTGTGAGGAGGATCTTCCATAATAGTCGGATTAAGTATCACCTCTCTCAAACATCAACAGCGCCTCACACAATAAAACCACGCACACACTTGAACAGAGAGCTCTCCGTGTCTCAGCCTGGACCTCCGGACTACTGGGAGGTAACACTAAACAAACACAGACTTACCTGGGCAGGTAACCTGAGAGGAGACCCACCTTGAACCCCCTTTCCTCCCCCCCCAACACTACCACAGCGTTTCCTGCCTGTGTCTCACAAGCATTAGCAAGCACCATGGGGCCTCAGGGTGTGTTTGTGTGAGTGTGTGTGAGTGTTTTCTTGATGGAGCTGAGGACCAAACAGGTAGAGAAAAGGAGGCGAGGGAAAGGAGGGAAAGAGGAGGGGATGAAGAGTGATTGGTGAGGTGTGAAGACGAGCAAATCTGGTTGGACAGGTGATCTATGACCACGAGAAGAAAAAAAAAAAGTTTAGTAAAAGAAGAGTTTAAAAGGATTTGGTCTCTCTTTTGTCTAAGTTAGACAGGGGGGCAGCAGTAGCCTAAAGGTTAGATCAGAGGATCATTGGCTCAAATCCTGCAAATCCCACAACCTGCAAGGAATGTTTGAGTTAAGAATTAAAGACCTTTAATCTTTAAAGAAATTACAGCTGTGGAAATTCTAGGTTTTGGTGCACTAGTTTAGATTTTTATGCAAAAATATAGATGAATTGTAATAAAGAGGATTCCTCTCGTCAGCCAGACTGACAGTGCTTCTAGAGTTGTTGTTTTTTTATTTGTTTTGTTTTGATTAGAGAAATGACTCCATAAATTACTAACTAATACTGTTGCATAATCATCAGCTTCACCTTGTGCACCTTGCAGCAGAAGCACACCCGCACTACAACAGTGGGCAGCAGCCCGGCTGAACACCCCAGAAGTGCATTTCTCCATGCCGGTGAGCTGATCTTTATAATAGCATCATGAAGTTAAAGATTTTTATGTGTTCCTGGATGTAAAAGCAGACCTTCCCCACCTTTCATTCCTGTCTGCTCTGCTCACCTCGCTCTCTCTCTCTGTATACAAATGTGTGCATCATTTTAAAAAATACAACCACAAACAGCACTGATACTATTTCTAGCAAATATACTGGAGAAATGAAAAGGGTCATGGGAAGCATATTTCAACATTTATCAGAATCAGATTATTTATATTACAGATATCATTCCCAGCAGATTATTAGTGTGTTTTCCAGCCAGATTTGGCCACAGAGCAGGATAAAAAAGAGCAGATGCTGAAAGCATTGCTGCAGGTTGTGAGCTGTGCACAGAGCTCTACACCGCAGAGCGCTCTGCGTGGTTAGCCCAGTTGATCAACATGGGCACCGAATGAAAGCAGGAAGCACCCCCGGGTGCTTTGCAGTACTTCTGCGGGCTGTGTGTTTCTGCCCTTAGATTTATTTCAGCTGGAATCTATCCCATCTATCCTTTATTCGAGGGGTTCCCAAACTTGGGGTGCCCCCCCCCTAAGGGCGTGGTCACAGGGGCAAACCTTTTGCAGCTTCTGAAAGGGGGGCATAGCAGAAAAAGTTTGGGAACCACTGCTTTATTCTGTAATTTTTTATCCCTCAGGGTCGCAGGGGTCGATCCCTGGACTGATCTATAACAACAAGGCTTACACATATAAACAGAAAAACATTCACACTTACACCACCATGGTCTTTGAACATTAAATTATTTCTAAAAGTGAACATGGGTTTGCCTAAATATGGCTTACAGTAACATTATGTAAGATTTTGTGTTTTTTTGCAGTTTGGCACCCCCTGTTTCAGAGGGCAGTTCACTCGTACGCCGCTGTTGAAGTATGGACAGCTGTACACGTGCATTTGTTCCATCCATCCATTATCTATAACTGCTTATCCTTGAAGGGCCTATTCCATCTGGCACTGGGCAAGAGGAGGGGTACACCCTGGATAGATTGCCAGTTCATCACAGGGCTGACACATCGAGACAAACAACCACTCGCAGTCAAACCTACAAACAATTTAAAGTCACCAGTTAACTTAACATGCATGTTTTTGGACAAAACCAATGCAGACACTGATAGTACATGCAAACTCTGCACAGAATGGCCCTGCATCAGCACCCAACTGGCTGAGGGATTGAAACGATTACCTTCTTGCTGCCTTCTCCACTGTTCCAGCATTTGTTATAATGCATTACTTACGATTGGAAAAACTAGCAAGTCAACAAGTGCGACACAAGACACAGCAAGAGAGCTAACGTTTAGCTCTCATCAACGACTAAAAGCCAGTCCAGCATTTACTCTTGCTTGATCACTGACTTTTTCTCTTCTTAAATTGGCGTTATGCTCTCTGCATCCGCGAGTGTGCAAGGATCCTCTGCAGTCCGTGTAAATTTCATCATCAGAGGGTGCACACACAGGCTCTGCGCGTAACAGCCCATTTTTTTGTGACTGCGTGGACTCGTCAGCGGACCATTACATGCGGCCACTACAGACGATGATCTCTTTTGGCGACAGACTTCTTACGCCTGGGTGCTCCTCAGAGAGATTCAGGGAATACTTTGTACCTGCTGCAGTGAAGTTTTCTTTAATGAACATTATCGCTGACTGTCACTGTTGATGTTGATCTGATGCTGATGTTGAGGTCTTGTTAGCAGGTCTTTTCAAAGAAAACATTTGGACTTGTCACAGAAGGAAAAGCACGGATGTAAATAATAAAATTAATGATGGCTGCATTTCATTTAGCTGCTTGCAGTTTCGGGGTGCGTGCGTGCTGTCTCACTCTCAAGGCTTACTGTGATACTTGAATAGAAAGTAGCCATTGTTAATGTTGTTAGTAACACCTGTGCTTTCTTCTATTATGACAAGTCAAAATGTCTGATGTGAAAAGGCCTTTGTTTGGTTTTTTCCATTCTTATCCAGACAAAAGTGCACAATAACATTCCCATCTTGTGCTGGCCTCTCATTCCACCTCCTCACAGAGAGGAGGAGAAGTGAAGTCTAACACAAGACCACCATGCTTTTAGGCAACATTACTCAAAGGAGCAACATGTAGCAGCAACATGTAAAAGTCCTGCAATCCAAATAGTGACTTGGAGCCATAAACGGTACATTAGATTAGTTGAAATCCTATTTAATATACAGTCTTGTTTGTTGAAGCAAGTCGCCCTGATGCGAGGAAGCTCAGGCCGGCTGCAGGAACACTTCAGGAGTGCAAGACGAGTGGTGAATTGTAATTTGACAATAACAAACCCAACACTATAAACTGATCAGCTGTTTCTAATTGTCAGTTGTCTGTCAATGTACTGTAAATCTAAGCCGGTTATACTGAAAAAACAAAGG
>JAJHUR010107266.1:1126-19216 GCA_027495735.1 Lutjanus campechanus
TTTTTCTACTAACCAATTGTTTGGCCCATAAAGTGTCAGAAAATAATGAGAATTGATTAATTGTCACAATTTTGTCAGTTGAAAAATAGTAAATATTGATCAGTGTTTCCCACCATCCAAGATGACGGAGTAAAGAAACCAGAAAATATTCACATTTAAGAAGCTGAAATCAGAGAATTTTGACCTTTTCTTCTTTAAAAATGATTCAGACTGTTTAATTGATCGATAATCGATTAATTGTTGCAGCTTTAGATAATATAAGGTGATGCAGAAATGGAAGTAAAAAAAGGTGATTTATGCACAAATTAAATTTACGACCAAATTATTAATTTGGGTTGTGATGGTTTGTCATTCTTCAAAAGTGGGTCCACAGGAAAAAGGTTTGGGAAACACTACCTTACATTAATATCGCCACCCTAATAGGTACTTTCACTAGTTACCGGGGGCAACCGTTTAACGCCATCAATCCAATTATCTGTGCTGTCACTGTTAGCAGGCAAAAGCAGACACAGAGTCAAGAAGCGAACCCCAGACCTGGAAGATCTCGTGAGAGGGAACACTTTGACTGGAACCATGAAAAATCTCACGAGAATCTCACAAATTTGGGGTTCCCTTCTAGACCCAACCTGCAGACAACGAGAGTGACGGAGTGCCGCAAGATAGTGGGATACACAAAGCTGTTGCCAGATTTGTCTACAGAGTTTTTGAGAGACCCAAGACAAAACTGACAGAAGGGATGGGACAGAGAGAAAAAGGTGCTATTATAAATCCAGCACCACGGACAGCACGATGGATTTATTGATGCACAGCACAGTTAGACCACCAATATTTCAGAGCTATGGTCGGGGTGATGGATTCTAACTTGCACATATATTTAGATTTGTCTGTAAAGTTAGGAATTTAAATGTGTAAAACAGTGCTCCTCTTTTAAATGTTCAGTTTTCACAATTGGAAAAGAAACATTATGTACAAATGTAGAGGAAAGAAACAATGAACCTCTGTAATCCTGGAGCAGAAGTAGCTTGTTGTTTTATGATGCATTTAACATCTTTTTCATTCAGCCCGAGTTAAATCTTTTTTAATAAGTGTGCTTAGCAATAGACATAACCAATGAATGGGCTAATTACCCTTTGTCTCATTTGAAGAAATTATTTAATTATGCTTCATTTTCATATTCATAAATGATCAAAGGGCTGGATTGAGGTTGTTAAATAGCCGAATTCGGCCCGCGGGCCCCCAGTTGAATAGGCCTGCAACAGACTAATATATTCAACTAAACAGCCCCTCTGTCCCTGCTCTCTTTCTGCTGCTGGGGGATGGAGAGCCGAGATGGCAGGTTAACAAAGGGGATGCATTTTAGTCTATTTCATTCAGAGGTCAGCAGCCTTTATTATTAAAGCCATTTTTGGCCAAAAAAGAAAAAATCTGTCTGGAGCCACAACTATTAAATTCTCTATTTTACTCTTAGACTTTTCATTTTTTTGGATTTGGCATCCATAAGCTCGCCGAGGGAGACTTCATACTGGAGCTGCAATGATTGATTAATTGTCAATGACTAAATTAATTAATATTAATTAAGTTAATTAGTTAATTAGTTATATTTGAAAATGAAATGAGTGATTTTTTAAAGATAAAAACTCTCAAAATTCTCTGATTCCAGCTTCTCGGATGTGAATATTTTTCACAGACAGTAAACGGAATATCTTTGGATTGTGGATAAATCAAGACATTTAAAGACATCTAAAGATATCCAAAAATCTTATTTACACCATATTTTTAGCCTGAATCTTCACTGTAGATCCTCAGCTTGGAGCCACGTTCGCATACTTTCTGAACTCTGTGTGTTGTGACGGTGTGCGAACAGCATGTCAGGACTTAAGGAGACTTGGATTACACCAGACGAGCAGTATGGAGGCAATTTATGTTTTTAATCTGTTGTTTTTTCACATTTGAAAACTGATCACCATTCACTTCCATTGTTTGGGAGATTCTACAACACTGTTTTCCTATGAAGCTCCAGCAGTGTTTTGCAGATCAACAAACTAAACCTGACCCTCAGTTGGCATGAGGGTGAGTAAATATTGACTGAATTTTCATTTTTAAGGATATCATATCGGGCTTTGGGAAACACTGATTGACATAAACAGATTAATAACAGTGGTAATAATTGTTAGTTGCAGCCCTACTTAAGACTGTCCACCAGCAAAATTTAGAGGAAAAGGTGCTGAACCAGCTGTGATGCACATTTTAGTTAACAAAATAATAAAACTTCGGTGTATAGGCTAAATATTTTTACTATTGGACAAAGTAAGAATCACTTTAGACCTACAGTAATGATAAATGAAAATTAAAACATTAAAAAAATATAACCATTCATTAATTTCTATGTATTTTCTCTCCCAATGGAGAGGGGCAAAAGAGCCACATGAGGCTCCAGAGCCTCAGATTGCTGACCCCTGGCTTCCCCCCTCAAATTGTCTGCTGCTTGTTAGCACAAAACAGTAATTTCCTTTTGTCCAAACTGCCAAAATAGTGCACTTACAACAGCATAGAACATATAACAAAGACAATCGGGTGATGTTTTGACCTCTACAGACTTCCATCAAGCAGATTTGGAGCTCAGCGTTCGTCCATACAGATCTGATCTTTTGTCTGACGATGACTCAATAGTTCTAAGAGTTCAAAAATAATATATGACCGAGCTAGCCTACCCAGTAGTTTACGGCTCAGTGTTGGCACATTCGGCTGTGTTCTGGCTCCGTAGGATCAAATGTGATCTGGCCCATGTGTGTGTGCCAGCTTGGCTCGGCTTTCAGACTTATTTGACCCGAGAATCGGCTCCAGTTAGCGGCAGAAGAGCGAGCTTTGGGCCAGCGAAGTTGAAGATAAACTTGCTCAAAAGATCAAATGGTAAATACGAGAACAAAGATGGCTGCTGATCATGTGTGTGCCCTCTGTCTCATTTCAGCGTCTACGGTTGCCCGCTGGCCAAGAAGAGGAAGGCTCTGGAAAAACAGCCTCTGGAGCCAGCTGCCAAGAGGAGGCCTTTCCTCACCTCCTGCCCAGGGGAGGAGGAGGAAGAGGAGGAGGAGGAGGAAGAGGCTAGCGCCTACACCAGCTATGAGAACGAAGCCATGGAGGTGGGGGAGGACGGGAAGGAGCAGGGGGAGGTAGTGGAGGAGGACGAGGAGGAAGAGGAGGGCGAGAGGGAAGGAGATGAGGACGGGGACGTGGAGGACGAGTTCTCAGAGGACAACGAGGAGCAGGGAGAGGAGGAGGAGGAGGAGGAGGAAGAGGAAGAAGAGGAGGAGATAGAGGTGGAGAGGGCGGATGCGACAATGAGAGGAGAGCGGGTGGAGGAGGAGGAGGAGGAGGAGGGGATGTACGAGGAGGATGAAGAAGTGGAGGATGGTGATGATGAGGAGGAGCAGGAGGATGAAGGAGAGGAAGAGGAGGAGGAGGAAGAGGAGGAGCAGAATCGTCAGCATGGTGAGTTTACTGATTCTCTGTCTGAATGTTCCTGCATTTTCTTACTGTTTTCCATACGATTGTTGTCAACGTTCCTTCTAGAACGACCCATGTGATGGTTGCAAAAATATAGGTTAAAGGGATAGTTCAAATTTTTTGGAGTAGGGTTGTATGATGTACTTATTCACAGTCAGTGTATTACCTAAAGTGGATGGCGGTCAACACGCCAGAGTTTGGTGAAGCATCAGACAGCTTTTTCCAAATCGCTGTTATATAAGCCAAATGGTGCTTAATCATACTGCTTTTGCAAAAACAGCTATTTTACCTCGCAGAACACAAGAGTTGCTGGTCTACCGCTGCCTCGTTTGATTGCTTGATTGTTGATTTCTATTGTGTGACTTTGGGGAATCCAAACTAACCTTTTAAAACACCAAAGTCACACGTTAACACAAACTGATGGTAGCAGTGGGAGACCAGCAGCAAAAATGACTGATTTGCCCAATGAAGAGAGAAATATTTGTCTTATATTGCAGCGGTTAAAGTGGCGACAATATTCAAAAAATATTTGAAGCTTTCAAAGAACCCTGACGGTCCCTTTAAGCCAGACCTGAGCAAAATGCGACCTGGGGGCTGGATGTGGCCCACTGAAAGGTTTCATGTGGCCCGCTAGGCCATCATGCAAAAATACCAAAAATTTTAAATCCAACAGTCAGCAAATAGCATTTTGCTGACCATTAAACTGTTACCAGACCTTTATTTTGAAAGGGATCAGTGCTGTGTTCATTGGTAATGATAATGAACCGTATCTCTTATATTAAACTAACTTCATTTACTCAGTGCTGCACAACCTGTGTGCAGCATGCATGGTACACTACAAAACATCAATTTGTGGGCATTGCCAACAAAATATTAGCCCACAATTCAACATGGCAATTCAGAAAGGTTGACCCACAGTAGAAGTGCCCAATATAGAACACTTGACCACTTCACCATTCCATTATTAGAGATTTGGCCATTATTTGGACTGTATATCTTTTGTGTCTGGCCCACAGCAGCCTGATCAGTTTCCATGTGGTCCCCCATTAAAAATAATTGCCCACCCCTGCCTTGGTTAAATTTAGACCAGTGGTTCTCAAAGTCTGCATGACTGAGTCCTGAAACCTGGAAACGAGTAGCATTTTTGCAACACCAGTTCCCACATCTCAAAAACAGTTCAGATTCAGGTTACTTTATTTGTATCCGTAGGTAGATTTGTTTCGCAGAGAGAGACAGGGCAACCATCTTGACACATTTGCAAACAAAGACAAACATCATGAGCGAAAAAGTACTCGAAGGCTTCAAGGACTTAATATAATTGAACAATTAGTTTGAATCAGTTGGATGTTTGTGATAAGGTTACAAGGTGAAGAGATTTTTTAAGGCATAAAATCTGTTAGTAAATACCCCACTTGTAAATTTTCAAGCTTTTATATGTCTTCAAAAAGGCAGTTGGTAACAAGTGGCTCAAAGAAACTGCAGAGGATGCTGGGAACATTGAACATCATCACACTGCACACTGGTCAGTTAGTGGCGGTGATGTTGAGTCATGCAACCGTGGTGTAGTCGTTTATATCCTAATGTTAGCCTTGTACTTCTGACAATTGCAGTCACACTTCAAAAATCATAAAAAAGTCATGTTTGAGTGTGAAGATTATCTCGCTGAGAGGTAGGTTTTTTTCTGCACTAATCAAAAATACAGACGTGGGAGCCAGAGCGATGCTAACTTCCAGGTTGGCCCACAAAAACATGTCATCCCTGCAGCACTCTTTTGCAGTCAGCATTAACCTCTGTGGCAAATAAACAGCCTTTCCTGTGACTCTTTCACAATAAAAGCTACCCCGCTGTTTCACGCGTTAAATGTATGTATAATGTTAAAAAACGAACCGCCTCATTTCCTGTGAATCCCTTGAGCACAGGAAGGTGAATTCAGTTCAGCATGAGAATGGCGGACTCCGCCACAAACAATAAAAAATAATATATAAAGTGGTCGCTGCAGAACGATTTATTGGCTTCTACTGAACAAGTACAGAGCATTATTACAAAGAGTGGTTGATTTTATATTAAAAAAAATTCAGAATATATTACTTATTTCTTCCATTTTGTCCAATGTAGTTAATGTAAATGTTGCATTGTCTGTTGAGGTGGTGAAACATGGCTAAAAGTTACGTTAAAAGGGGAATAGATGTTGTGAAACCCTTGGCCGGTCCAGCACTTTGGAAGCCACTTTAGACAACAACAACTATTTGTTTAAAGTTATGTAAAGTTTGTGGTCCTGGTTAACAGAAACCAAAGCTGACAGTTTGTAGGAGAAAGGATGTGTGCGGCTGTCTCCGCTGTCAACATCAGACACTTTTTCTTCCTCCTTTGTGTCTGAAGGACAGTGTTGCAGGTGCCAAGAAAAAAAATATTCATTAAGACTTCAGAATTACTGTATTTCAGGCAAATTATTTAAACAACTGATCCAGACTGCACCCAGAACAGAGTTTACAAAGTACATAAATTTGTGGTAACGGTGAAAGTCTTTGCCACTCAGGGTTCAACATTTTTTTCTTTTTCACTCGCCCAGTCGTTCATGTGGATCAGAAATCTACTTGCCCCTGTACAATATGTTGTATTATATGTTATATATGTTGTATCTATAAAATGTCAGAAGATAGTTATATATGTCAGTACCAGTTTGTCAAAGTCCAGATGATTTGTCAGTTCAAAACTCAAAGATATTCAGTTTTATATGATAATAAATTGATAAAAGCAGCAAAATCTCCATATTTGAGAGGCTGAAAACAGCATTTTCTGCCCTTGTTTGCATAAAAAATTACTTAAAATATATACGGTACTTCTTTTTTTTTATCACTTGTTAGATTTACTAACCCAACATGGTCTTTTACTCGTAAGGATTGCTCGTGCAAGCTGTCGCTTCACAAAAAGAAGGTTCTGGGTTTGATCCCAACAGGCGAGCAGATTTATACCTAATCAGCTTCATGACAAGTCAAAATTATTGCTTGTTTAAATTAGGGGCTCTCAAGGTTTAGATGATTTACTGCCGGTTTAGGGAACCAGCATATGATTGAGAACCGCACAGGAAAACCCATCAGCTTGTAGGATTTGTGACTGGTCTTATAACAGTGTTTAATATTGAAAATAGAACAATATTCACCTGTTTGCATATAAGGCAGATCACTTTTTCCCCCCTAAAACCTTCCATTCCATAGTAAACTGCCGAGTTGTGCGCTGAAATCACTAACGTTAGCCAACAGCGCTAGCATTGATGACAGAACATAATCCCTGCAACACACACAATGAGACACTAATTGCTGTGCAACCTGACGGAGCTTGTTAGGGACGTGCAGTTTGACGCAGTAGCCAAGTAGTAGAGATGCAACAATACCAAAAACTCAAGCTATGATAATACTACAGTAAAAAGTCTATGATGCTTTGTTTATTGCAGTATTAAAAAAACAAAGAAAAATGACAACCCGGAAAAACATCCTTTGTTGAATAATAACTGATGTGTACTGCATTTTTTGTTTGTTTAAAATTCGTTTTTCCTTATAACTTAAAGTGGTTCTGCTTTTGATCTTTAACAAAATAAAATAAAAGTAGCCATCTATGACCTAAGGGTGTGTAAAAAAAATTAAATTAATTCTCTTTGGCAATGAGTGTATGAATTATGTGTGCACAATTTTAAAACAGTCAATAGCAGTCCTTTTATAAAATAAAATAAAAAATAATGAAATAAAACAATTAACCATGTACAGTACAGCCCAGTGCGATGTTGATGAATGTGATATTCAGTATGTTGTTACATCTCTACAGAGCAGTGTGTTGAATGTAGGCTGTAGAAAGTGAAAGTATTTAAATGGAATGATTAAAATATAACAGATGCATTTCACGTCATGTTCAGGGGCCGCAAAAAATGTTTCTGAGGGCCCCCACTGGCCCGCATGCCACACTTTGACAACCTCTAATTTAAGGGATTTACATTTAAAAAGGACTAAAAGTGACCTCATGTGGCCACGTTAATAATGACTGCAATTATCTTATTCTTATGATAATTACAGTCATTATTCAAGAGGTCACTTTTCAGGAATATTTTAACATAAGTCACAGGTCGAGTTCTTCAGCAGGGGACAAAAATTAGCCACCAGACAAATTCTGGTCACTCACCAGACAAAAAAAGAGAAAAGATAACAACGGTAATCTCTTGAGTAGTAATTTTTGAACATTCACTGGCCAAAACTGTCATCCAGACAGTCGCTGAGTCTTCTTGCAAGAATTGTAGCTCGATCTGCAAGGTTCTCATTGTGTTTGAACAGGTGATGTCTACCAAACTGGTATGACGATGTCTATCGTGGAACATCGCGATTGACGATGAGATCGTTGTCGTATTTCTGTCATGTGGTTTAGCGATAAAACTGAAAAAAATATAGCAGATTTAAAAAGAATTGTTCTGCTTGCACCTGAATTCGCACATGCTTTCACTATGAAGTTGGTGATAAATGACTCTTACCGGCTTTTTACACGCTTTTACTGCACTTTCAGTGACAAGATTTTACCCAGCAAACAGAAAATTTACTCACGTTTGGCTCTTGGCTTTTTAAATCACGATGTTATTGATGAATGTCAGGCATCACGATGCACGATGGCATCATCCCAACCCTACTTCAACAATCAATCGATTGCTTTCAGTGAAAAAAGAAAAAAGAAAAAAAAGAAGTCAGTCTTTTCTGACCCTGGCATTTTGGATGTGAATATTTTCTTTTCGATTGTTCAAGAGCACTATAGACAGATTAATCGACAGTGGAAATAAATTGTTAGTTGTGGATCTAATTGCAGTGTAGCAGTATTCAATCCAGAATTTAATTTTTGTTTGTTCTGCTTTGTTTTTGTTAGTTTTTTTTTTGCCCATTTCCTTTTTTCTCTTAGTTTAGTTTCCTCCTCCAGTATATCTCAGTCAAAATTGTGTGAAATTAGTGTATTTATTTTTCTCTACCAACTCTTTTATAAACCTCTAACTTGCAGGTTATGATGCATGTAATTGCTCCAACTTTATGGGTGGGAATTCTATTACATGGGTGGAAAAAAACAGGCAGAGGTGAAACATCTGTATTAAAAATCTGCCTGTTTTTATGCTGATCTCTGATAAAATTGGGAAAGAAAACATAAAACTTTTCTCTAAGGCAGACCTACTCTATGTATAAAGGCCTAAAACTGATTAAGAGATACCAGTGTTGCAGGTTCCCTTTCAGAGAGGCTCATATTCTGGTCCTGGTCGAACTGGTGTCCAGTCCTGGTTTGCAGTTTGAGAGGAGAAAGAGCTGCTGAGCTGAATCTCTGGTAGACCAGATGCTCTGCACTCTCCCGCCCGCCACTTTTCCCTCGATTCCCCCCCGACACCCCCCGTGTCCTCAATCGCTTCTGACAGCGCTTCACGAATAATCGGGAGAGGAGCTCTGCTGAGTTATTAACTCCCACCCTCCCCTCCGCTCCCCTCCCCTCCCCGTTCGCCTCCTCGTCTCGGCGGACGTGTCACATGCGCTCTGCCTCGGCTTCTCCTCCTGAGAATATTTATGGCTCCCGAATCGGAGCACCTCACACGCCTCCCTTTTCAATTTCTCTGCTCTCATTCGCCGTCTCTGTCCCCAAAATCAACAGCGAGGCTTAGCAGGGAGAGCGGCGCTGCTCAGCACAGCTCTGGGTTGTATGTTTTTTGTGAGTAAACAGTGAATCATAATTGGGAGAGATGCAGCTAATATATTCAGGAATATATGAGAGGAATCTGGGTTCATCAGCACCGCCGAGTTTATTAGAGACTGAGACTTCATTTCCTTTTCATCTGCAGGATTTTTACTCTATAAATGAGAAGATAGTTATATTATCAACAAAATGAATCCTCTTTTTGACCAATTACCTCCTGTTTATGTTGTTTAAAGTGCAAAATACTGAGCAAAACTCTGCTGATTGGTGAAAAGTGGCTGTGATGTGAGATGTGTTTGGATGTCAAAACGCTGTGAAGCCTGACAGGTTTGTGTTTTTCTTTCCCGACAGCAGAGAACCACTACAAACCCGGTGGACAATCAAAGCTCATTCCAATCCTGAAGGACGACAACAACAACAGCTGCACCATCAGCGCCGGGAACGGCACCGGAGAGGAGTACGAGAACTACGACGAGCTGGTCGCAAAGTCGCTCCTCAACCTGGGAAAGATCGCAGAAGACGCCGCCTACCAGGCCATGACCGAGTCCGAGATGAACAGCAACTCCTCCAACAGCGCCGGGGAGGACGAAGATGACGAGGAGGATGACGGAAGCGATCAAGGAGACAGGAAAGGCGAACTGAGCGTGGACCTGGACAGCGACGTAGTCAGAGAGACGGTAGATTCTCTCAAGCTGCTGGCGCAGGGCCACGGCGCCATGCTACCCGAGGACGGGTACCCAGAAGGCGCCATGGTGGATGATGGCAGCCATGCTAACGGGCGGCCCGGCATCGGGGTGAGGGTTCAGGCTGACGAGAGCGAGGAGGAGGTGTGTCTCAGCAGTCTGGAGTGTCTGAGGAACCAGTGCTTCGATCTGGCTCGGAAACTGAGCGAGACTCAGACGTCTGATCGGCCCGTCCACCACGGCCTCCACCACCAACTCCAAACCCCAACAGAGCAGCAGATGGGCCATCACCTGAACAGGTACGTTATCTCTACATCAGGGCCCTTAAACTGCCAACCCAGCCCGGCTGTTCCCCCTCCATCTGGCCCACGACATAATGTTCAAAATATAATATAATCTGACCTGCAAATGATTTAATTTTCATGTTTTCTAGTTGTTTCATACCAGTTTAAATCACCCCTTCATGAGGAAATTGAAATAAAAACACAATTTTGCACTTGAGGAAAGCAGAGACAAAACTGTCAGTGCTCAGCTAGCTTTTTCCATTACGGGTATTAATGAGCAGGGGTGGAAGTAACTACTACTACTAGTAAGTTTATCTAATTTGCAAACATGGGCCGATGAAAACCAGGACTTGTTGACGAAAAACACCTCAAAATGCTGCAGCGGGCACAGCTGCACATTGCACCGTTTTGATATGGTTTCAGGATTGAACTTCATGTTTCCCTTAAACGGTCAACAGCGGTGTGCAACAGGATTTCAGGTTTGTTTTCTCTCGTTTGATGGGTTTGTCGAAGTCTCACGCAATCAGCAGCGACATCTGTAAAAACACTGCAGTATGAAAAAGGTGTTGTGGTGCGCTTGCGTACACAACAGGGTGTTCAACGCGGCACCGTATCAGTTTAAATATGTTTTGCTCCATTTGTCGGAGCCCTGGACTATCCTACCCGAGCCTACCCGAGCCTCAACCATTTCACGGTAGGTTTATGCGCAAAAAACTACTTGGGTAGGTTTAGGATAAGTCCACGTTTGGAGTTACAATAACTACGTCTTGTTTTGTACGTCACATGACATCACTGGACACAGTTTGCTTCGATTAAAGTGAAATAAAGAGAACTGAGAATATATATTCATAAAAGTTAAACAATCATAGAGAAAAGGTGCTTATTTTAACTCCAGAACAAACCTAAGAATCATCAAATATTTAAACCTACCTGCAGGAGTTTTTAACTGGTTATGAAACAGTCTCAATTTAACACGAGTAACTTAAGACCATCTGCAAGAAGATCAACTATTTCTATATAGTTACTCTTCATGTCTGCCACCAAGAAGGAGTCTCCTCGAAATCAAATGAAACAAGCCTGTGTTTTCATTTTGCCAGCGTGAGCATTGTGTTAGCCAGTTTAAACGAAGCAGGAGGACATTTTTATTCACATCATTTTATTTTTGATGTCATATTTTGCGGTTATTACTGTGGAAAAATGGCCGCTTTTGTCCACAGGAATCTCCAAAATCAATAAAATATTGAAGTTCCTTGTTATAGCTTTAATATAAACTAAAGAGTTTGTTTTAATGTTGCATCTGAGTCTAGTAAATGAGGGCTAACAGAATTACAGCAGCTTATGTTAATACCTATTTGTGTGAATATACAGTTTGAGGATGTATGTTCTGTGCGACACTACGAGACTCTGTGTGTAACTGACAGGTTCTCCACACTCAGTAAACAGGAGTCTGCTTCATTAATGTTTGATGAGAGCACTGTTGTTTCTGTTGCTGTTGAAAAAAAAAAGTCATTAACACGCCATTTTTGTTCAAATGCCATCTGTCGTTTGTGTTGACACAAATTTATTGGTCAAAAAGAGAAAGCTATTCTAAGTCCAAAAAAAAATGTGACAGCATAATATCATATAACCATGTGATGAAAACCCCTCCGCTGAAATAAATATGAATATTAAAATACTTGGATTGATAAGAGACAGAGATACTGAGCACTAAGTTAAGTTTATTTTATTTTCCGGATTAGAAACGTAACATAACTGCGGTGTTGGAGAGGAGTTAACTACATGTAGTTCAGTGATGTCCTCAGTGTCCAGTGATGTCCTTTGTCGTTCCTGAAGTCTGAACTGAATCTGGAAATTTACAGACTGAATCTTCAAAATCTAGTAACCTTGAATGAGTTTAAAGCGCTGGTGAAAACTCTGGAGTCCAAGTTGTCTGTGCGAGTGTTTTATACGAGCAAGATTTAATGTTGTCGATCTGTGTGTTTGTTTGTTTGTTAATTCCTTTTTCTGTAACTGTGCTGCTGCCGTCTTAGGCAGGTCTCCCTTGCGAAAGAGATGCTTGATCTAAATGGGACTAACCTGGTTAAATAAAGGCCAGATAAAGAAAATCAAACTCTGGTAAAAGGTCAGATTTGGTGGCCTCTTGCTACGGCTGCACAATTAATTGCAATCGCACTGAAATAGCAACCAGAACCAGAACCAAATCACAGTTTTTGGAAAAAAGGTAAAATGTGTGAGAACACAGCATTATAAAGAGGTACTGCAGTGCTGCATAGATGTTCTCCAAATGAAAGAAGAGATCTTTGTTTGGTACAGACGTCCATAAGTATCCCATCATCACAATTTCACAATTGCAATTTCAGTCAAAATAATCACAATGTGACTTTTTTTTTTTTAACCAAATCGTGCAGCCCTACCTGTGGCACGTTCTAATGCCAGTATTCCATCATATACGCTGATCTTAATTCTCTCATATTTGAATGACTTCTCCCACCTGGCTGTAAACATGCAGTGAATTATTGTAATGAAGAATTAGGCTTCTTTTGTGTTTTAGCCCACACAGTCTGTAAATAGCTGTTATAGGCAGTAAGCTGCATGCTGCAGTTTATGAACACTGTTGTCTGTTTGCATTTGTCCTGTGCAACGTGCGTCATGAGCATATAAGGGCCGCCCGGCTCGGCCTGATGACACAGAAAAGTGTAGGCCTCTGTGCTGAGGCTGAACCCAGGACAGCCCCGGACAGTTTGACTTTAGGAAACGTGAAGGAGATTTGTCCATCGCTCATATACACCCATCCATCTTCAGATCTGGACAGTTCACAAAGTCAGTCACCCAATTTGATGTGAAAAAACAACATTTGACTGTAAGCGAGTTGTTTGCATCCCTGAATATTGCAGGTTAAAGCCGTGGAATTAAAATTGAGTTTGAATTTAAGGGGTACTTGTGTCACTGGAATTTAGGAGACTGTAATATTTGAAAATGTCATAAATCTGCTAAGTTTATTAGATCTCAAATATCCTGCAGCAGAACAAGGCACAGCAGTGTCAGTTTGCTTCTCTCTTCATGTGGAGACGTATTAGATGTACTTACATGACCCTTGTATTTCTGTAGTTTTCAACAGAAGATTTGATGTAAATTGTGAAAGTGAAAAAATGAGCCTTTGTGTATCAGAGACTGATATTAACAGTCATTTCTGCTGCCTTTACTTTAACAAAACTGCACCAAATCTCTCTCTAACTGACTGAGTGGAACAGGACCTCCAAACAGTGTCTGGTTTCCTGGACAAACCATTATTTCTCCAGGCTCTGAGAACAGATTTGGATCTTTTTTCTCAGTGCTAGACAGCTTATCAGCAGAGCTTTCTGGTATTTTCCCGTCACCGGTGGTCATTTCTCGTCCTACTTACCTCTCAGGTACGACAGCTGCCAGCAGGGTGCACAGGAGGAGCCCAGGTCTCTGGAGCGCAACTACTCCGACATGGTGAACCTGATGAAGCTGGAGGAGCAGCTGAGCCCGGCGTCCAGGGGTTATCCAACCAGCTGCAGCCAGGAGGGCGACGAAGACACCACGTCGGTGGCCTCGGACCGCTCCGACGAGACCTTCGACATGGCCAAGGGAAACCTGTCGCTGCTGGAGAAGGCCATCGCCCTGGAATCGGAGCGGGCGAAGGTCATGAGGGACCGGATGGCTTCAGAGCACACGTTTCCCCGTCGGGATCACAATCATCACCATCGCGGCCACGGCGAGCATAGCCCGAGGCTGAGCGGCGCCGGCGAGGAGCGCAAGTCAAGGATGAACCACGACGGGTTGAAGAGGGCGTACTACCCTAAAGGTAGGCAGAGAAAACCCACACACTGACCCTCACGGTGTCATTATTGATTTGTGTTCAGCAAAGTTATGAGACTCTATATGTTAATTCTATATGTCTATGTTGTTACGGACTCTGCTGGAAAATCTCAGTCAACAAGTCAGAAAGTAGAGAAGCACCAACTTAAAATCGGTCTCACGTCTTCGGTATCTGACATCGTCAGGGATCAAGATTAACTTTCCACCATCGTTACAGAACCATCACAAAAAATCGATTTTAACTTTCCTGAAGTGAATCGAAACTGTCCCAAAATCAAAATGTTGTTTCTTTAATTCATACATAATAATAATACATAATTCATAATACATGATACACATATTTTTATATTTTTTTTTATCTCTCTTTTCTCAAGAGGCTCTTGCCTTTTGCCAGGCATTGTAAAGAAATATTTGTTCTCAATGACTTGCCTGGTTAAATAAAGGTAAATAAAATAAATAAAGCATCGTTAAAATGTTGAGGAAATTTACATTTCTTTTATCTTGATGAATTGGTCTTTCTATTGTTTTATATTTAGTTTATGTAAAGAACCATCAACAGCCACATACACATTTTGTTATCAAGGTACTTTGGTACAGAACTTGAGTAAATGTATCTGATTACTTTCATCTCTAACAGAGGTTTGATCAAATGTAAACACTGATGTAAAGTATCTGTGACTTCAAACTCTAAGTACTTTTACCTCCAAACTGTTCTCATCTGAAGTACTTAAGAACATTTAGCTACAGTGAAGTTATTTTGTGATGCTTCATGTTCCTCTGAAAAGAAACTCTATTAGCTCCATTAGCTGATAGCTCAGTTAGCGCTAAACTGTATTAGCTCCCTTAACTGTTCGCTCTATTAGCTCTGTTAGCTTTGTTAGCTCTTAGCTCCATTAGTCAAACATGCAGCAGGACTCTGCTTTCCGCTGGTTGCTAACAGCTAACTAGCGCTCCTCCTGCTGATCTCAACACCAGTTTGTTGCTTCGTGTACTATATTATTATTATTATTAGCTGATCCAGTGAACTCTTAACACAAAGAAAACTTTTGTTGTTGGCTGTCCAGATGTTGGCTGTGGTGGAAACAAAGTCGACCTCTCTGAGTTTGGCCTTCAGATTAGTTTCCATCATAATCAGGGAAAAAATATAAGGTGTGTCCCTTGTTGATAGAGTTTACAGTCTGAAAAGATTCTCAGTCATCCAGGTCATGGTATTCGTTGTAGCTTTCTTGCTAAATGAATAGTGAGTTTACTTCGTCCTTTCAGATTTTAACATCCAAACCGAAACATCACAAAAACACTTTTTCTATCGTCTCTGTGATGATAAGACGTTGTTAGTCTCCAGCTCTGATATCATGTTGTAGTCGTCTCTGTGTACAATTTTAGGGTTTCAAAGTTCTAATATTTGCTGCAGTTCACTGTGTAACATGTTATGAAATATACTACATTTAATTTGAAACAATGCTTTGTGTTCTTGAGGAATTTTCTGTTTCTTCATCCACATGGACGTATACACTCAGATGTTTTATATCTGGGAAAGAGAAACTGTTGTCTGGGAGGTTTTTTTTTTTCATACCAGGACTATTTTTACCACTACGGCTGGACTTCCAGAGGCAAATTTAGTTCACTTCAGTCAGTCAGTGTGCAGCTCTACACCATCAAACTACATCAGTGCTCACAGCACCTGAAATAATGTCATCACAATTTTAAAATAAACGTCTTGTTAAAGGGTTAGTTCACCCCAAAATCAACAATAAATATTTTTTCTCTCACCTGTAGTGCTCTTTATCCATACCATTTTGTTTTGGTGTGAGTTTCAGGGTTGTGGAGGTATTGGCTTCCTTTTCTCGAATATAATGAAGGTTGACGGCACTGGGCTTGTGGTGCTCAAAGTGCCAAAAAAATACTTTTGATCATGACCCAGTTACTCAAAGTAATCCACAGACCACGTTATGAGCAGTTTCATATATTTCTTTCTACCAAACTACATTCAACGACCGCATCAACACACAGAAGGAAGCGTGCATCTACTCATGGACAAGAGGCTTGCACTCTTAACACCACCAGATGTAAACTTTTATGGCATCGTCCTCAGCTGAGCTGCACTGTTTAGGGCTGTTATTCTCAGTATTGATTGATCTGTCATCCATTTGCTTGATTGATCAATTAATTGTTTCATAATTCTTGTTTCCCAAAGCCCAAGATGATGTGATGATTTTTTGTCCACAACTCAAAGATATCATAACAGGAGTAAAGAAACCAGAAAATATTCTCATTTAAGAAGATGAAATCAGATTTATTGACAACTACTCAACTAATTGTTTGTTGCAGCTCTAGAAACCGGCTGGCGGGTGAACTTCGGTATAAAAAAAGAAGTTCCTACTAAAACTGCTCACAGTACATCAACAAGAGACATTGCTGTTGATCTTTCAGATGTGTTTTTTGGTGCTTTTAGCGCCACAAGCCGAGCGCCACTGAGTCTGATTATGTTGGGAGTAGAGATGTTAATGATTAATCAATAAACAATTAATCAGTCTTTAAGCTTTTGGTTGATCAAGTAAAATTTAAACAATCCACTATCAAATACAGATCTGAAATATTACAGAGATTACTGCAACTCACACCAAAACAGTCTAGATAATGAGTCTTCAGCAGAGGGTCTGTGACCTCTAGGGGCCCCTCAGAATTACAGCAGGGGGGCCGCAGATTTATGGTTATTTATTTTTTGAATGTTTTTTTTTTTTTACTTGTTTGTTTTGTTTTTCAAAATTTTAAATATGTCCAAAAATAAACAATAACATGAATCCAACATATTATGAGCTAAGATAAGTCAGTCTATTTGTAAAATATTCAGTGCAGTATAGTAGGGGGTCCCTGCTTCCTGCTAAGGGGTCATTGGCCTGAAAACTATTGAGACTCCTGATCTATAAGGCTAAAAAGCACTGAAGGTAAGAGGGAGAATGTGTTTGTTTGATTTTGGGGTGAACTGTCCCTTTAATAGAACGTATACACAGTCATGACCTTACCGTAACAATCGATGAAACTGAACAGAATCTTCACATGACAACTCAAACTGTAAGATGGTAAAAACAATAGAAACGCTCTCTAATGTTCTTGAAAACTGTAGTTTTTGAACTGTTTTCACAAAGTCGTCATCTGATCATGTTCCTGCTCCAAAATTGTGCCAATTTCACGTCACTTCTTGGCATCACATTTGACCTGAATCCGCTTCTACTCCAAAAATATGACCCCAGGTCAGCAGAGAGGAAGTTTATCTTGTCTGCCTGACTTATTGTAACCCTCCACACTGCAGCAGCCGGAGGCTACGAGTGCTGTAGCAGGAAAAAAAAAACCCACATAACTATAACTTTAATGTGAGTCTTTTTCCTCCCTGAGTCAAACATTTCTGTGCACACTGCTGGGTTGAATGAGTTTTCTGACCCCTGGGCTCTTAAAACCTGTTAAAATCCCATTGTATTATTTCAGAGATGCTGTACGTGGCTGCCGATGAGATAATGGCCACTCATTTTCTGCATTCAGGACCAACAGGGTTTTTTGTTTTTTTTTTGCAGATGCATGGTTTTCCTCTGACAGCAGCTTATGTTGTTAAAATAGGCCGGTGTGGGAACATCAGACGGCCGGCTTGTCAGGCATGAGTAATGGCAATCTGCACGGCCCGTTAGGAGAGCAAATCCATCTGTGGGACGCTATCTGCGGCCTATTTCTCTAAATCCACTCAAATACAACCCCACCGCCGCTGAGGGAGTCGGAGCTGTGCAGTCATCAGCCCCACAACAGACTCTGATGGGCTTCAGATGGCTTCATTAACGCAGAGGATGCTTTTGATAGCCCACAAGAAGTTTGTATTAGTCCACAGGAAAGCCTTCATTATGATTTGACCAAAGATAGCAAACTTTCTGCCCCGAAGCTGACTCATGAGCTGCTAACTGGAGCTGAGTCTCAGCCCGATTGAACCAAATCCACACAGCTAAAACTGTAGCCTGACATTTTTTGGGCCATTTTGGTCCCATCTTGGGACCATAGGACCCTGGTAACATAGAATCCTGGGAACATAGGAC
>JAJHUR010107267.1:1462-11669 GCA_027495735.1 Lutjanus campechanus
TATAGACATCAGAATTTTTTTACTCCCTCATATCAGTATCGACATTGCCCCCAGAAATCCAGTATCGGTCACGCCCTATAATTTTTATATGATGATTAAATAAAGTATGTTTATTTTATTGTGATTATGTTCTGTTCTTCACTTACATTAACAACAATAAAATGATGAGTTGAACCACAAGATACAGCTGAAGTGTCTTTACTGTTCAAGTGAAAATTTGATCACACAGGTCATACTCTGACCTATCAGTATCACACACCTAATAAACAGGTATACTGATCTTTGCATCAGCTGACAAAAAATGTGCCATTTTCCTTTTTTTTAAAAATGGAAATAATATGTGCTTTTCCCAAATTTTATTTTACAGCCATGACAGGAGGAGACAATGTATATTCTGTTTTATTCAGTTGGTTTCATTTGGGAGGTTAAATCTTTCTATAAAGGACCAATGAGGAAGAACTGTTTATAGGGTTTCCCTGTTTGGATGTTTCTATATGTAGACTACAGTAAAATGGATCTACTTACTTTGGTTCCTGTGGAGAAGGTACAGCAGTACACATGTTGACCACTGTGGCCTAAATGCAAGAGAATGACATAAGATCAAATGAATAGTAATGTAATATAAAACAATCTGGGTGTGGGTACATCAGACTGCTAACAAAAAAAGAAAAAATCTATACCGAAACATTTAGAATACATTTTTTGATTTACAGGCTACAACATAATTTGATTTGATATTATTAAACAGCGTGTTAAAGGTGTTAAATCAATTGTCTATGCATAAACAATGCCCCTGAGTCTGCATTCAAAAACTGTCAATGAAAGACATTTATGCTGTCAGCTTATCTTAATGTCTTCATCTCACAGGTTGTCAGGTTTAAGAAACATTTCTTAAAGGTACAATAAGTAAGATTTGTCTGAGCTGTTCATAAATGCACCAGAATGACAGTTAGTCAGATACAGAGGTTTTGGGTCGATAAAGTGTTCTGAGCACAGCAAAATAATGAGAAAATAAGGAAATCGAGACAGAGAGCAGGGTCTCTTATACAGATAGACAGACCTATTATTAAATAGCAGGTTAAATGTGTTCAATCAATTATCTATGCCTGAACAATACACCTGAGTATGCTTTCAAAAAGTGAAACATTTATGTCATCAGCTTATCTTTATGTCTTCATCTGATGGGTTGTCTGTCTGATAGATAAGCAGAAATATTTCCTAACAGAGTACAACAGGCTAAGCACTTACTGTATGATAACAAAAATAAAAGGAAAAATAAAAGTTTATCAATAGGGCATATTGCTCCTTGAGAAAACGGAATGAGATGTGTTGGCACTGTAAAGTCTCATTTTTTTATATGATATGAAAATGTCCAAAACTGCGAGCAGTTCTATTTTAGCTAAATTTTAGCTATATACGTATATATATACACATATATATATATATACACACACACACACACACACACACAATATTATATACACAATATACATGAGGAATCATAGCAACAAACCACTGAAACATGGTTACGTTTTGAACAAAAATCAGATTAGTACGCAAATTTACAAATTTACAAAATATAGCCTGCCTTGAATAATAAGAACATAATATGCACCACTACAGATCTGTTTCCTGAACCAGGCTACTAAACACCTCAACAGACACAATCTTCAGTGCAACATCTACAAACATGTGAGTTTTAGATGTATATGGTATACTTACATAAATGATGTATGTATGCACAACATACACATATGTATGAATATGTTTCTGTATGGGCCAGTGTATACATGTATACATGTTATATGTATGGATGATTCATGTATGTTGTGTATGTATAATAATGCAGTGTGGGGAAAAAAGTAAAGAAAATTCCATTTCAAGGCAACTGCCTTCACTAGATTTTGAGTTTAGAATCAAACTGAACTAAACAAAAATAGCAGAACTATAATCTTTTGCTGAGATAATTTACTTTTCTTCTTTAGATTAACTTGGATCTTTGAATTTTAGAAACCTAAAAAAATGTTTTTCAAAAATTGTATTGTATGTGTCACTCAACAATTTTTGAAATACATTCTCAACAAAACATTATTATTTGCCAAAACCTTTACAAAACGTAACTAGATTTTACTCGAATTTATGATCAATATCTATTATATTGTTTTTTCAACTTTTTCATTTTGCAGTATGTGACACTACTAAATAAGTATTTGTTATTAGCTGTAGTTTTTGTTTTTGTTGTTGTTATCTGAGCTAAGCTGTGAGTGTTTCCCTGAGCATAAAATCAATAAAAGAAAAGAGGAAAAGACACATCTGAAAGGTTACTAAAGGTTATTCTGTTATTGTGCTGTGATATTTTATATAGGATTTATCAACAAATGATTAAGGGATTCTATTTTTTCTATAGTTTTATTGCAATGTTATAGCCTTTACTGAACAGGAGCACAGGCTGTAAAGTCGTCTGGATTTACAATCACAAACCACCAGGCAAGTAATGAGCCAAGACATTTGAAACTGTGAGCCAAAAGAGTAAACTAATTATGTTACAAATCATTTGAACAATTTGATACATAGCTGCAATTCTCACACATTGTTTGATTATGTTTTTTGGCTGAAGCAACAAAGGATAATGTTTATGATAAACATAAAGGCATGAGAAAAATTAGCTAGAGGATTAATGAGGATTAATGCATCAATGAAGTGTGGCTGCACTTTAAACGATGGGCTAATTAATTGCTGTGTAATGGAACCTCAAAGCTTTATACAGCTAAAACAATGACCGTCAGACAGTGGATAACTTAAATCATCGCTCTCTATACTCTCTCTCTCTCCTGGGCCCCATTGTTATTGTTATATAATTTACATAAATAACCTAAAAATTTGGATTTTTTCTTTTTAATACCTGTTTTATATCACAGTCATTTTAAGTAATATTACAACAGACTGAGCACAAGTAAAATTAGTCATGTGTAGCCTATAAAAGCCTCCTCTGTAACTTAACATAGATTAACAACAACCAGAGGTAATTCACATAATTCACATTTCATAAACTACAGCTTTTCTAAGCGCTGGTGTTGTAAGCAGACTAACTATTGGTTTGCTCTGACTTAATTCTATTTATTTTTAACTGTGATTTTTTTTAAACAGTTTTGTTGGTGCCATGAAAGCCTCATTATTGAGCAGCTCAAAAAAACGCTGCCAAAGTCCTCTCCTACATCACAGCACAATACTATGGCGCCATCTAGTGTTTTTTTTTAGAGACTGACTTCAAATGATCTAAGCATTCAGCCAATTACCCTATGACCTGGGCATCAGTGGTAGAAGTATTCAGATCCTAAACTTCATTAAGCACTAATACCACACTATAAAATGCTCTGTTACAAGCAAAAGTCCTGCACTGAGTATATTTAGTAAAATGTACTTAAAAGTTTTAAAAAGCAAAGAAAAACGTCCCCTGTAAATGTTATACTATCACATATCCTACTATGTCATTAGATTATTATTACTTATACATTAATGTAAAAACAGAATTTTACTTGGTTGAGGTGGAACCCATTTTGAACTATTTTGTATAGGAATACAACTGGTGATTATTTTCATTATAGATTCATCTACATTATATTTTCTCCATTAATTGGTTGTTGGTTTGTAAAAGAAAAAAATCTTTAAGTAGTATGAAATGCCATCACAATTACCCAGAGCCCAAAGTGACACATTCACAATGTTTGTTTTGTCCAACCAACAGCCCAAACCTCAACATTGTCAAATAAAATACAATTATTAAAATAGGTCAAAGTTAAAGCTGCAAATCTTCACATTTTTGAAGCTGGAACCATTAAATGTGTTTACATGAAAAATGACTTCAAAGATTAGCAAATAGTTGCCAATTAATTTTCTGCCAATTGACTAATTGATTAATCAAGTAACAATTTCATCGGATTTGTATAAATTGTTGTTTAGTTTAATTTATAATAACACATCATATTAATAAACTGTCCATATGTTTTGTGTTTTGTTTAATTTATAAAGTAACCAGTAATTGGAGTTGTCAGATAAATGTTGGCCTAGTGGAATAAAAAGTACACTCTGAGATGGAGTAGAAGTAGAAAGTGACAGAAAATGGAAACGTTCAAGTGCAAGTAAGTAAGTTAAAGAACCTCAAAATTGAACTTAGGTAGCCTACAGCGCTTGAGTAAATGTAACATCCACACTTCCTGTTTTACACTATTACACTAACATAACCCACCTTATGCTTAGTAGACCTTTTCATAGCAGACATAGCAATATGAAATATTAGGGTAAACCCAGGTGTTACGGAACATCCTAATTTTCCCACCAGATAGTGTTAGCTAACAGCTAACTAACGTTAGCTAACTTGTTTAACCCAACAGACACTGTTACCTTAATTTTTTCTTCCATCGCCTCAGATAGCCTTGTTGTAATTTTATCAAAAAGAACAAATTCGGATTTCTTTTAAAAACCTCGAACTTATCTGTCTTGAAGTAAAGTGCCCATTGTCGTCTTGTGCTCCATGTTTTCTATGTTTAGATGAGAAAAATTAACGTTTACCAAGTATTTAAGCTCAGCGAGATGGAAAAAGTAGAGCCGGTTACCAGCTAACAGACACAAACGTTGATAGACGATAAGTAGCAGACAGGATGAAGTAAAGTTAAATAGAAAAAGTTACGAATCGCTTCTGTGATACCAAATTTGGAACAATCCTTAGACTCTTCTTATCTCAAGACTTTACAGTATATGGCCCCAGGACCTTACAAAAAAACAACAACAACAACAAAAAAACAAACAGAAAAAAACGACTTTATACTTTAGCGTTGTATTTATATTATTTCATATAACATGATACAATATAATATAATATAATATTTTGTAAAATACCTATGACTTATGCTTAATAAAATATAAGTTAAGAGCAGAACGTTTTTACAAGTATACCAATACTTTTTTTTCCTTTTGCGTCACTTCTTAAATTGTACTTTTAAGAAGTGAACTTTAAAATAGATGTCGTGAAGCTCAACTTCAACGTAGCTACTAAAAATGTACTAATCCTGCAACAGTTTAAGTCGTATCTCAGTGTACTTACAAGAAGATACTTACAGTGTTAAGTTAGTTTACTTGAAAAAGTAGCACAAAACAGGTAAACTTCCAATTTAATTAATCAAGAATGTACATTTGTACATACACAACCATTGTTTAAGTTTAAGTATAGTACAAATTTATAAGATAGATAGATAGATAGATAGATAGATAGATAGATAGATAGATAGATAGATAGATAGATTGCTCCAAAATGACAATAACATAAGAATAACAACAATAGAGCATGAAATAAGGAAGAAATAGTGCCCAGTAGGATAACAGCTGAGGTAAGATACATTAAGTACGAAAGTACGCTAAATAAAAAAGTAATAATGGCAATCATCTTGAAAGTAATATTGGCAGTGATAGTACAGGTGATAAAAAGTTACATTGCACCAGATAATTAATGTAAAGATAGCACATGATATCCAACGGAGCTGTACATGATAATTATGAAAAGTTATAGTGATAATGGAAGTAATATTGAACAGTGAATTAAAACAGACATTAAACGTAATGGAATAAATAATATTGCATTAGCCCATGATATATGGACATAGCATATGATAATGACCATAATATAGCCCAAAATAGCTGCTGGGGAAAAAAAGGTGCATAATATTATAATCATTTTCCAAAATCCAGAATCACTCATATAATATGGGCCACTCACGGTTTGCTGTCACTACAGTATTACATAACCTCTTGTGCTCTCCCTACATGAGCTCACAGCGCCACCGTGAGGCCAAGACACAGCAGTGTCGAAGGAGCTGGGCTGGGCAGCGGGGCTTGTAGGAGCAGCAGCAGCAACACCTCCGTTCACAATCCTCCCACATATCGGATGCTGATCGTCCGTAGAGCAGCACCTGCCTGGTGAGTGACTTTAACGATCCTCTGTTTGTTTTGTGTGTCAGGCCGATCCTGTTGTCTCGCGCTGCTTCCTCCGCGCTGAGGATGGAGGAGACGGTGAAATGAGCATCGCTGTGTTTGTGCGACAAACCTATATGTCGTCCATAACAGGCGAGAGCCATTGGCTGCACATTAGCAGACAGCCTCCGTAATGTGATTTACAACAACACGTGAAATGTGTTATCGTAAATCTGTCTAAATTAGCCTCTCTGTGGCTTAAAGAGCGTGCGTAAATGAAGAGGGATATCCTAAACGTTAAGGATCAATACGCTTCAGATGACAAGTCGGTAATAAGCATCCACACTGTAGCCAAAATATTATAGCTATATATTTATTTATACTTTAATGTATGCATTCTTTGTATAACAATTGATTATTTTAACTGAATATTCC
The DNA here is from genome assembly GCA_027495735.1 of Lutjanus campechanus. Lineage (NCBI taxonomy): Eukaryota > Metazoa > Chordata > Actinopteri > Lutjaniformes > Lutjanidae > Lutjanus > Lutjanus campechanus. The sequence continues at coordinate 7,862 of JAJHUR010107267.1, forward strand.
TCTGTAGCATGGTGTCATTACTAAATGTCTCCTTGATAAACGCCGGACTGAGACATGGCCTAACTGAGCTAATTTACCAGCCTCTGCTCTGTCATTGGCCGACCAGCCCACAACCCATCGGTGGCCACCGCTCGAAAGCGCACTTGATGTGTTGTCATGTGCAGAGAAGATTTATATCTGAGAGTGGACGGAGCCGTGTGTGGTCAAGCGTCTAAAAGGCAAATCTGGGCCAGTGTGATGCCAGGCCACGTAAAGGGTTAACCCGTCCATTCTTCCGTAGAGAGAGCCGGGCTGTCATGTCCCGTTGGGATTGAACTGATGCATAAACAGGAGCCTCAGATATGACAAAGTATGCGTAATTAAATCCCACTAATTCACCAATGGCTCGGTGAGAGCGTGAGTCAGCAGGGCCTGTATGTGTGCTCAGTCAGGATGCTCCCGCACAGGGAGGACCGGCTGTGTGTTTCTCTCACTGAAAAGAGCTGTTGTGCTGCTTCATGTGCATGGGATATCTGACAACTGCATGGGAATCATATGAGAGAATGATGGGGAGCAGCGAGGAAAAACATTATTGCTCTCCTTATCTTCTCTGTTTCTCCATCTCCGACTTCCTGCCTCTTTCTGGTCTGTGTGTATGTGCTAATATGTGTGTGTGTGCTGTCTCTGACTTTCAGCACAGCATCCAATCAAATTAGCTGTCCTAATGTAGGGGAGACAGGGGGTAATTGTAACCTGGCACAATAGAGTGCTGCAGGGATGGTGTATTTTTGTAGGCCAACCCGGAAGTTAGCATCCTTCAGGTTCCTTCCACAAAAAGCTGATGGGTTTTTTTTTTTCATTGGATTTTGGATACATGCAGAAAATAAGACCTGTGGCAAAAAAAAAAGTTTATGATACTTAAGTGTGTGTCTCTTTCATGATTTTTGAAGCATAATTGCAATCACCAGAGGTAAAAAGCTAATGTGAGGCTATAAGTGAACTACACCATGGTCACATGACTCAAGGTCACCCCAACTAAGTGACTAGTGTTAGTAACTACCTGTTTTATAATGCGTGAAATCTTCAAAATTCATGTGTGGGGTATTTACAGATGGATTTTATGTTGTGGCACAAAACCTGAAAATCTTTAAGCTTGTTTTAACCTTAGACCTTTTTTCAGGAAAATAATGAAAAGCCCATCAAAAAAAAAACCAAAAAAACCCACTGACTTTGAGACAAGGGAACCAGAAGTGCTAATATGCTAACTAATTTCTGTGGTTTAGGACTCATTCCTCATTCCAATTAGAAACAATATAGAGTGATGACACTCACTGTGCACATGCGCAGTAGGACTCAAATTCAAAGAGGCTTTATTGGCTTGTCCATAACAAAATACAGCATTGCCAAAACACTTTCATAATACAAAATACACAAATAAAATACAGGCAACAAGCAATAAAACATAATATTTGGACTTTCTTTCTGCCTGTAAAACCGGAGCGGGATCATTTAACGTTAACAGAAGTTTTCAACAAAAAATGATTTTGATGTATGAAAGATATTATTTGGATGTGCGGTATTGTACTGTTATCTAAATTTTACATGTCTTTAAACTTACATCAATTTTATCCCTAGGTTATAGGTTAAAAATTAACACTAAAAAGCTGTGCTAATATAGGTGTTGCTAGCTAGCATATAAGATTTTATCATGGCTGCAAGGGGGCGCACCAGTTACAACTACCCCGGAGCCACATGACCCAGTGTAAAGACTGTGTTTGTGTTTGTTGACACACCCTTCTGATAGAAAATGAACATATTTCAGTTCATCTAAATGTAAACTTACTGTTAACTTAATTCAAATAATTGCAATCTAGTTAAAATAGCTGCCTCATCTTCTGCAAAAATATTAATAGACCTTTGAATGCATATGATGCCTGACATCGAAAAGAATTTGAACCATACACAGATCTTAAATAACATAATATATCAAATACTAAAGCAGTAATGTTACTCTGAGGTGTTATTTTATTTGAGATACAGTGGGTAAATATGAATTCTTTTTTTATTTTTTTTATTTTACAATTGCTCCCAGTGTCTGTCACAATTACCTACACCAAGGGGGCAATTGTAACAGTCTGACTTAAATTTAGTATTATAGTCTCGTCCTTATGAGTGAAAATATATGAACTGTATTATTAATTAGTACTCCTATATACAGCGTGTTTGTTATATCAAAAGATGATTAGTGTATCTCAAGTAGCCTATAAGGTATGAAGTGAAGTGTAAATGTAATAAATAAATACATGTATCATTATCTTCTATCTTTTTGGATATTCGTTGTGTAGTTTACTCCGAGTCATCCTCCCTCCGACAGTAACTCCTCCTCTGTTTTTTCAGTGGTGTGGCGCTGAATCTGGTGACCGGGCGTCTCTGCAGATTGATTCAATTTGGAAGTTTCTTAGAATGCCTGGTATTCTGTAAACTGTTAAGTGGATTTTTACATGTATAGTTCTTCCTTCATGTTGTTAGCTGCTCTACAAGGAGAGATAAGCATGTCATTGTCCTCGGGCGATACCTTAAATAGCTACTGTGCATATGACACACACAGGCACAGTCATTCACAGATGTTGAAGTAATTTTCTCTCTGTAATTGAGTGAAACAGCAGGGCTCATTCACGCCTGTTAGCTCTGTAAGAACTCATCTTTTTATTGATCAAAGTTTGACTCATAAATAGACTGATAGAAAGATGAATAACCTCAATGTAACACTCCTCCTGTTTCCAGCAGGATGCATTAAGGGTCAAAGGTGAGCTAGCGAGGCAGAGATGAGTCTGACGTCCTGGTTCCTGGTGAGCGGCGGGGGGACGCGTCATCGTCTCCCCAGGGAGATGATATTTGTGGGGAGGGACGACTGTGAGCTCATGCTGCAGGTACAGTACTGTACTGTCACTCCTCCAGACACAAGCTCTCAGCTGTTATTCTTCACAGGGCTGGATTATTATCTGAAGCACTGAGATTAGCGTGGATTACAGTGATTGACTGGATTTTGTGTGTTTAGTCCCGCAGTGTGGACAAACAGCACGCTGTCATCAACTATGAGCCGAATACAGACGAACATAAAGTCAAGGACTTGGGCAGCTTAAATGGGGTGAGTGTTATTTACTATTCTGTGTCTTAACTGCTTTGTCCACCTACTGCTTAGAGAAGACACAACCTCTAATATAGTAAAGGACTGTATTCATTATGCAACTTGCACAAGACTGATGAGGAAAATTGAAGACTCAAGTGCACAGACACTGAGAATGGACTTACTAAAACATGTCTGGAGGGGATCATTAAATTATTTGCTGAAGATGTTTTTAGTGTTAGCACAAAGCTATCCTCAATCTGTCCAAAAATCATTTGTTTTATTTATTTGGCTGTCAAGCATTTTGCATGTTTCAGTGCTGCTGCCAATATGAGATTTGTACCAATAAGTTATACTCATATGAGCATTAACACAGTTTTCTACAAAACTTTTTTCTGTTTTTATCAAAATACAACTTTGCAAATAAGCTGAACCTCTCAGTGGGTAGTTCACAATGCCTAACACATAATTATGATTTAATTCCACCAGGAAACAGCTGTGTCAAGAATAAGGGAACCAGACAAACAGTCACACTAATCCAGTCCAAAATTTTGCCATTTGTTGTCGTCGTGTTAAAGAGTAACTTTTTTCAGCCTGGACCCTTTTTTCCAATGTTTTGAGACAGCAATTTTTGAAATGGGTCCAGTATTGAGGGAGGGCGCTGCAGCTGGCAGAAGTTAAATTAATCTACAGTGTAATCCC